>PVJS01032296.1:0-22867 GCA_004027185.1 Glis glis | reverse complement strand
GCCCTATTTTTTATACTTTATTTTGAAACCGGCTCTCACGAAGTTGCGGAGGGCCTCAATAAGTAGAGAGAGAGAGAGAGAGAGGGAGAGAGGGAGAGAGAGCGAGAGAGAGCGCTGAGGCTGGCCGCGAACCCGGACCCTCTGGTCTCCGCCTCCCAAAGTACTGGGATTACAAGCGTGCGCCACCACGCCCGGCCCCCAGCCTGATTTTATTTTTATTTTGAAACAGGATGTCGCTAAGTTGTTGAGGGTCTTGCTAAATTGCTGAGGCTGGCCTCGAACCTGTGATTCTTCCATCTCAGCTTCCCAAGTACTAGGATTATAGGCATGCACCACCACACCTGGCTTAAACTATACCTATTTTTGGAATTCCACACTCTTTGCACAAATGTTATTAACAGTGTTATTAATAACATTTATCTATCACTTTATAATATCACATAGTCCTTTCATAAGACAAACTTGTAAGATGGAGATGTACAAATAGGATACTCTAACCATACCAAATCCAAACACATAAAATTTAATAGGTACACATTCATATTTTAAAAATGAATTAAGGAAATGCAGGATAGAAAAGATCTAACCAGTAATGTATAAGGAAAAAGGCCTAGTGGTTTTATTAATAAGCTTATCATATGTGGTATGACAACTTGGTAGCAGAACTTTTTTTTTGCGGAACTGGGAATAGAACCCAGAGGAATTCTACCTCTGAGCTACACCCCCAGCCCTATTTTTTATTCTTTATTTTGAAACAGGGTCTCACTAAGTTGTGGAGGGCCTCACTAAGTAGCTGAGGCTGGCTGCGAACCTGGATCTTCTGGTCTCAGCCTCCCAAGCACTGGGATCACAAGCGTGCGCCACCACGCCCGGCTGGTAGCAGAACTTCTAAAAAGGTAATACTAAGACCATGTAAACAGATGTACACTGTCTAAATTAGCAACGGTATGATCTTGGGCAAATCACAAGTGATAACCACTCTGAGCCTCAGTTTCCTCATTTATAAAATGGAGAGTATACCTACCCCACATGAAGGTTTTATAAAAGGACTCTATAAAGAAAAGAACAAATATTAGTAATAAGAATGGTTTTCATAAAAAAGTTGTTTTTGTTCTGTTTTTTTTGTTTTGTTTTGTTTTGCATGGTACTGGAGATGGAACCCAGGGCCTCACACATGCTAGACAAATGATCTCCCACTGAGCTACATCCCCAGCCCTAGGGCTTCACATTTTAAGAAAGGCACTATCAAGTCAAAATACGTGTAGAGAAGAACTAGACTACAGGGAAGAGTGGATATCATGTTACATGTGGAATGGCTGAAAGAACTGAGGATGTATGATCTACATCCAGAAGTTACCAGGTAAGTGTTAACTGCCTTTGCATATTTGGCAAGTTGTACATAAAAGGTACAAATGGCCAGGCGTGGTAGGGCACATTTGTAATCCCAGTACTTGGGAGGCTGAGATAGGAGATCGCAGGTTCGAGGACTGTCTCAGCAAGTAGTGAGACTCTCATCAACCTAGTGAGACCCTATTTCCAAATAAAAATAAAATTGGGCTGGGGGTGTAGCTGGAAGGTAGACTACCTCTGGACTCAATCCCCAGTGCCACACACAATCAACCAATCAATGGTACAAATGGGGAGAAAGGAGATGATTTTGGTTTAACCATGAGAAAAAAAATTTTTAACAATTACAAGTTGCCATAAAGAATTCCTTACCTAGCAAAACACTAAGTTCCTAAAAGAGCTCAGCAGTATATATAAAGAGTAGAGTTCTGAAAAAGCAAGTATTTTGTAAAGGCTTTCTGAACTGTGTGTGTATGTGCTTCAGGAAAGACTTATGAATAGTTTTATATATTGATGAGTATAGTATATAAATAGGAAGAGGATGGTAAACATTATTGAGCAAAATTCTTAAAAGGTAGTAGTGGTATTGGGAAGAAAACGAAAAGCCAAGAGTTGAGCTTTCCTAAGTTAAAAGGTAAAAAAAGAGAGAAGAAAAGGAATAATCACACAGCTGGTTGTTCATGGGAAAAAATCTTAACACTTCAGGCCACAAGAAAGCCAAGAAGTAAATTACAACTCATTGTGCAAATGAGTCCAAAATGTTCCCCCAAGTCCAGTGTAACACAGAGCAGATCCATGCTTTGCAGGCCTCCGGAGCACCAACACTCTCTTAACCATCAATTTTCATTCAACAAACATTCATTGAATGTCTACTCTGTACCATTTTCTCTAGAACCCCAGCAGCCTTCTAAAAGCCCCACACTGTTCTTTTTTTCTTTATTGAAATAATCATTAGAGGTTGGCCATTCCAAACAAAGTCACTGATTATTTAGTGCCAGTAAAATATTTTTATGAGGACAGAAGTTTCTCTTCAGGCTTGCAATTCAGATCAAAGTATTTGCTGCCTTCGTGGCAATTCTCCTGATGGTCATTGTGTTCACTGAAATTCTAAGATCTGATGCTCATAATTTTCCAAATTAACTGAAAGTTATTTAAAAAATCAAACTCAGTTCTTTACTGCATTTTGATTAGACAGCCTACTTTAATTGCAATAGTGAAGATTAGTCAGTCTAATCTTTTCTCTAAAAGATGGCTCCTATGAGCATAGATTTATCTTGTAAATCAGTCACAAAAATCTCAAATAGGACTAAAATTGTCTGATTTTCCAAAACATGATTTTAATTGACAAATTCTTCATAATCCAGTTAGGAGTTTCATGTTCAAAAAGCATTTTTAGGCATTAAAACCATGATTTACCAGCCAGGCATGGTGGTATATTTCTGTTAACCCTGTACTTGGGAGGCTAAGACAGGAGAATCGTAGGTTCAAGGTGAGCACATAACTTAGCAAGACCCTGTTTCAAAATAGAAAATAAAAAGGGCAGGGAGTGCAGCTCAGTGATAGTATATCCCTGGGTTCAATCCCCAATACCACATACACACACAAATTTCGATTTACTTTATTTTGAAAAAATTATTAAAGTCACATTTATTTGTAAAATTGAATTTTAGTCATGTTGCTTAGAAGTGTTAAGTGACTTTTAAGGTGACTATCTAAAAAATGGGATGAACTGAACAATGCCAAAATCTTACAATGTCAAAAATCTACATTGATTCAATTTTAACAGTGCAGTGGTTCTTCAATCTACTCCGAAATCAAGACTATGCTTTCAGTTTAAGTGGGTTGTTTTGACTTAAAAGAGACAGGAGAAAGAGAAGAAAAAATAGGATCACTTAAAAAAAAGAGAGAAAGCTGGATGTGGTGGCGCATGCTTGTAATCCCTGTACTTGGGAGGCTGAGACCGGAGGATCTCCGGTTCGAAGCCAGCCTCAGCAACTTAGTGAGGCCCTCTGTAACTTAGTGAGACCCTATTTCCAAGTAAGAGATGAAATCGGGCTGGGGGTATAACTTGGAGGTAGAATACCTCTGGGTTCAATTCCCAGTATGCCCCAAAAAAGAGTTTGAAAATAAGCTGACAGGTCAGAATACACATGGGCCTGGAGTCTGGTAACTGAGTAGAGGCCCTGGGTGAACGTGAGCACTCAGCAGCCTGATGGGGAAAGCGCTCTCTCTTTTGAGAAGGGGAAATTCAGGTCTATCTAGGATCCATTGGGGAAATCATGCAGGTAATGAGCATAAAGATCTAGCCATGACTTCTGTGTATAAATCCCAAGTACTGGGATTACAGGTATGTATCACCACCCCAGCTACAAAAGTTGATTATAGTCAGTTTCTTCTTGGAGATGTTGATGGTATTAGTTTTTTTTTTTTTTCCTTTTTATACTGGAGATTGAACCCAGGGATATTCCACCCCCGAGCTGCACCCCAGACGTTCTTCTTTTTATTTTTTTTATTTGGTACTGAAGGTTGAACCCAGAGGCTTTCTACCTCTGAGCTACACCCCCAGCCCTATTTTTTTTTAAATGTGTGCGTGTGTGTGTGTTTTGCTGGGTATTGAACCCAGGGGCATTCTACCTCTAGAATTCTACCCCTAGCCCTATTTATTTATTTGGAAATAGGGTCTCACTATGTTGCTGAGCTCAAATTTGTGATTCTCCTGTCTCAGCCTCCCAAATACTGGGATTATAGGTGTGTACCACCACTTCCGGCATTTTTTTTTAAACAGTTTCTTGTTAAGTTGCCGAGGGATCTTGCTGAATTGCTGAGGCTAGCCTAGAACCTGCAATCCTCCTGTCTCAGCCTCCCTAGTACTGGGATTACCAGCAAGTGCCACCATGCCCGGCTTTAGTTTTTATTTTGAAACAGGGTCTCCCTACATTGCTGAGGCTGTCCTTGAACCTGTGACCCTCCTGTCTCAGTCTCCTAAGTATTGGAATTACAGGTGTGCACCACCATGCCCAGCTGTATTAACATGTTTAGATCCTCCTGGAGTTTTCCCTGTTTCAGTATGCTGAAATCAACAACTTTGATTGAAAGAAAAACAAACAAACCAGCAGATATGCTATCACTCTACGTGGTGTAACAGAGGGCAGCTCTTCTTCAAAGACGAGCCTGAGAGCAAACCGTTAGTATGGGTGTAATGTACACTGCTGCCATTACTATAAAACTTTTTAAAAATTTTGTAATATTAAAGGTATCAGGGGTCTAGTGTTATGCAGGTTGGTCCTTAAGTGCTCTTAGGTAACAGAGAAAAATCCTGGGTAAATTAGATTCCAGCTCTCTTTAACTCTTCATTTTAGTTCTGACATTGGCTATTAAGTAATTAAGTCAACATGAAGAGTAGTTGCAGGTGACACTTTTCCTTTTTCCTTTCTAAAGTTACTGCACGATCACCAGACCACATTTAACATAAGGTTGGCCTGACAATAGCTGCCAGTCCACCGTCACTTTGAAAGGCTTCAATTCATCATTTGCACTAATTCACAGCTCAAAGACCTTGACTAGAGAAAACTATGATAATTAAGCTGCTAAGACACAACAATATTTAGGAATGATAAATCCTGAATCCTGAAGTTCTTTTCTCACGGTTATATGTGTGAAAGCAAACTTAAAGGGTAAGGGCTAAAAGAACTTTAAATTGCTGTTAGAATGTTACTAGGGGCAAATCACAATTCTTCTGAGCCTTGTTTATTATTATCATTATTATTTGACTGTGAAGAGGACTAGTAAATGCTGTTAAATCTATCAGAGCTCTCAAGTTCCATGATTCCAATGCAAATCTTTTGATTTTTTTGTGTGTTTGTGTGTGTGGTATTGGATACAGGGACAGTCTACCTCTGAGCTACACCCTCAGCCCTATTTTATTTTTTATTTTGAAACAGGGTCTCACTAAGTTGCTGAGGCCCTCGCCGAATTGCTGAGGCTGGCTGTGAACCTGCAATCCTCCCAAGTATTAGGATTACAGGTATGCGCCATCATGCCTGACTTCTTTGATTTTTAATTATCTTTTCCATAGGTTTTCCCAAAGTGTGACATGGAACGGTTATGCTTATGAGCAGAAGTGGAATTTGATGAGAAAAATCTATGAAACATTTGTTCAGAAAAAAACATGACCAGGGTGAATTGGGCACCAGTATTGTAACCACATTGCATTTAAGCAGCCTTGTTTCCTTTGGGGGTGGGGGACTTACAGAAAGACAGAATTAAAAAAAAAACAGAGCACTGACCCTGAACATATAAATTAATTGAAACACACCAGGAAAAAAAAATACATGAGAAGTAACAAAGAAATGGCTTGAGACTTTTTTTCTCCACTACGTTAAGTGGAGGATTTAACTGAAAATCACTTTATGCAACCCCCCTTGCCCCCCACCCACGGATACACGTTCAACCTCACAGGTGTACAGAGAACTAGTCTTTATGTGTGTCTTACAGGGGATTGAACCCTGAGCCTCACATTTGTCAGGAAAGTGCTCTACCACTGAGCTGCATTCCCGGCTCTTTTTAGTTTTAAAACAGTTCTCACTAAATTGCCCAGGCTGGCCTCAACTCGCAATCCACCTGCCTCAGCCTCCAGAGTTGCTGGGCTTACAATCATGCACCACTCAGGGGAGAACTAGTATTATAGTTCACCTTTGTTAGCAAATCCTTTCTTCCATAATGCTAATTAAGTACTATGAAGACAGTAAGCCTGTTACTACTGTTTCAAAACTACTCACATAATTTGTTCAAACATTTTTCCCTCTTCAGGAAAGCAAACCTCCTAAAGGGTCTCTTGCTTAGAGTCCCTTCCTTTTTTTTTTTTTTTGAGGGGGAAAGATAAGTTTATTAACCCACAAGCTTAAGTAGTAATATTGTACAGAGGTATGAGTATTTTAAGGCTTACCATAAGGTTTTAAGGTTTGCCTTTCAGCCTCCTGGTAATAGTGAGTCTAGATGCTATTACTACATAGCCCCAACATAAAAAGGGCAAAAATTCCCACAGGTTATTTATTCTACTACTTTTACATTGAAATAATTAAAGAATGATACTGGGACAGTGAATTCCATTTTATGTGAATAGTTAATAGTTCAAACAATTAATTCTATTTTATGTGAATTCTACCTCTGTAAAAAAAAAAAAAAGAAAGGTACTGGGTACTTTGAAGGCTTTGTAAATTATATGGGTGGGTCTTTGGGTGTAATAGCACAACAGTGGGTCTGAGCACCAAACAGGAGCAGGAGTAACAAAACTGTTCTATGCACAGCACGTTCCAGGGGTAGCTTGGAGCATCCAGAAAGCTTTAGAATCTTAAGCATGTGAAAAGGGCTAAGGTAGTGAAGTCAAGAGCTGCCTTAGGAAGTGTGGTCAAGAAGAACCTGGGGAGTGGGGCATGGCAGTGCACACTGTAATTCTAGTACTTGGGAGGCTGAGACAGGAGGATCACAGGTTTGAGACCAGCTTCAGCAACTTAGCAAGACCCTGTTTCAAAATGAAAAATAAAATAAAATGAAATAGGGCTGGGAGTGTAGCTTGTAGGTAGAATGCCGCTAGGTTCAACCTTCAGTACAAAAAAAAAGAACCTGGAGAAAATGGATTGGTTCTCAAGGTCAACAATTTCAAGCTGTTTTGTGAACTGAGTAGTTTAGTCCAATTCACAGTGGCTTGAATTACTTAGGCTTACCTCCTTCAGCTCTAAGTACCTATCAGGTATAAACTGATTTTTGTATACCTCAAACCCAATGTAGACTCTTTAAAAGACCATGAAATGGAATGAATTCTTAATGAATCTTGAATTATCAAGAGTGATTCTCTAGAAATAGCTACTAACTAAAGTAGCTGTAAACTGGTATGACCAGCAATCTTGGGTGGCTAGATTAATACTCATAGAAACAAATCAAAGATCAGTAAGGAATTCTAAGGAGCAGCTACACCCCTGGCCCTATTTTTTATACTTTATTTTGAAATAGGGTCTCACAAAGTTGTGGAGGGCCTCACTAAGTAGCTGAGGCTGGCTGCGAACCCGGATCCTCCGGTCTCCGCCTCCCAAGTACTGGGATTACAAGCGTGCGCCACCACGCCTGGCACAAACATAATATTCTTGAGGAATGATTTATACTTTGAAGCATTATCAACTTCAAGTATCATAGTTGATATCTCAGCTGACATATATGTAAACAAGTCCAGTGAATTTTTAAATTTTTACTGTTAGTAAACTAACGTTGCTTTCAAACTAGGGACATTTGCTATTAATTAGATAAGGAGAAAAATATATAATATTTTCATCCCTGCCCTACTACATCTTCAGCAATTTTCCTTAAAGGTTACATCCTAAATATATAAAATATAGATTAACCCAGTAATTTGTAGATTTTGTTTATTCACAAAGTATATTCTCTTTAGGAAGAAAGAATCAAAATATTTTTATAAACTTCAGTGTTAAAATTCTTAATTTCTATTTCTTTTTCCAGCGGTGCTAGGGATTGAACCCAGGGGCATTCTACCTCCGAGCTATACCCTCAGCCCTATTTTATTTTTTATTTGGAAACAGGGTCTCACTAAGTTGCTGAGAGCTTAAGTCGCTAAGGCTGGCCTTGAACTGATCTTCCTCCTGTCTCAGCCTCCCACGCACTGGGATTACAGGCATGAGCCACCATGACTGGCTGATTTCTATCTTTTCTACTCTTCAACAATATACTGCTTTTAATTCTAATCTCCTATGTAAAGAATGGTCTAATTGAACTATGTAAAAAGAGACCCTTTCTAATTTGCTTATGAGATTGGGAGAAGCTAGCTCCTATAACATGGCTACTCAACTACCAGACTCATCCTATCCCACACCTACTCCCTCTGTCCTAACCTTTCACATCATAGGAACATTTCTACCAATCCGTTGCACTCGCTGGACTTACTTATGACTGCCTCATCTCATCTCTGGCTCTTTCCAGGCCCTCTCAGGACTTGCGTCAATGTTCTTGTACTACCATGCTTAGAGGAAGGAAGTTTGCCTTTGGATTATCTCAACCTATAGGAAACCTGACCCAGATTCCCCAGGCATCACCATACTTTCTTTCTACAATTCTCCTTCATATAGCCTGACTTCTACTCTTACAAAGACTCTGGGAGAAACAGGGTGGAGAAGAGACCATAAAAGGTTACAAAAGCTGGCCTCCTTTCCAACTTCCAGCACTGTCAGACATCTGTCCACCACCCTTACTCTGCTTCTCACCCATCTTTTAGCCCTGTTGACAAACACACTGACCACACAGTCTCGTTTGTCATCCTTTTAACAACACTAATGTGTCCTCTGTCCCTATCAAGATTAAAACCACTGAACTCACTTCCACATCACTCATGCCATTGGTTCATAGGAAACTGTCTTACTGGACTCTTCTTGACCACAAGATTAGGTCTTTCAACAGTGTCTTCTTGAATATCTTGTCCTAGTCCTCTTTACCTTCGAACCCAATTCACAGTATTTGCTTTTTCCACTTCTGATATCTTGTGCTAAACCAGAGGAACATAAAAACAACACACAGCTGGACTCTAAAACTTAATTTCAAGTCGGGCGTGGTGGCACATGCTTATAATCCCAGTACTTGGGAGGCTGAGACCGGAGGATCCAGGTTCATGGCCAGCCTCAGCTACTTAGTGAGACCCTCCGCAACTTAGTGAGAACCTGTTTCAAAATAAAGAATAAAAAATAGGGCTGGGGGTGTAGCTCGGAGGTAGCATGCCCCTGGGTTCAATCCCCAGTACTGCAAAAAATAAATAAATAAAATTTAATTTCTAAGTGGACCCGTACTTTACACAGCAATTCTTTAATTTACTTCAAATATACTTCTAGGATAATTCTCATAGATGTTTTTAATAAACCCTCACACCCTAACCCCTTTTTCTTTTGATACTGGGGATTGAACCCAGGGAAATTCTACTTCTGAGCTAGACCCTCAGTCCTATTTATTTTTGATTTTGAAATAGGGTCTAAGTTGGTGAGGCTTGAACCTGTGATCCTCCTATCTCAGATTCCCTAGTACTGGGATTACAGGTGTGCACAACACCCGGCTCCCTCATCCCTCTGACAAGACTCCCAACTCTACTCTTTCACCCCATTCTCAAACAGTGCATCCCAGTAATTACTGCTATGAGCCCCTTCATTCATTCTCATTTTCTCTAATCCCACTCTTTCCCCAGTCACTTCACTGCCCTGACAAATCAGAGATATATCCCACCTCTCTAAAGCTTACCTACAATCTCAAAACTTATTTCCTACCACCACTTGAAAAGTCTTAGTCTGCTGAACTAGCCTCTCTTCTCTTCAGTACCGTTCATCTCTTCTTCTTGACTAACTTCCTATGTCCCTTTAGTCAGCTCCCTCACTTACATTAAAGCTATGTCTTCTAAGATCTAGCACCCATCTAGTTAGAATCTTGTTTTTCCTTTTCGCCTTCTTGCCAAATGTTCTAAATAAGTAAATATTCATATCCTTGACATTTCTTCATTAATCCTAGGAATCTGACTCCCATTCTGCACCTCTGTATGAAAATTACTTTTTTTTTTTGCGGTACTGGGGATTGAGCCCAGGGGCATTCTACCTCTCGGCTACACCCCTAGCCCTATTTTTTATTCTTTATTTTGAAACGGGGTCTCACTAAGTTGTGGAGGGCCTCACTAAGTAGCTGAGGATGGCCGCGAACTTGCGATCTTCCTGTCTCAGCCTCCCAAGTACTGGGATTACAAGCCTGTGCCACCACGCCTGGCTTGAAAATTACATTTTTAAAGATCACCAGAAACCTAGCCAAACCTAAAGGCCCTTTCTCAGATCTCATGCTAATTTCTTTCTCTCTCTCTCTTTTTTGGGGGGAAGGAAGGTGGAAGATGCTGGGGATTGAACACAGGAGCATTCTACCTCTGAGCTACCCCCCCCAGCTGCTAAATTGCTGAAGCTGGCTTCAAATCTGCAATCCTCTGGTTTCAGCCTCCGAAGTACTGGGATTACAGGCATGCACCACCACTCCTGGCTTCTTCATAATTTCTTCTTCATTCCAACTGTTACTATTCTAGTCCAGGCCAGCTAAACTGACTTGAAATCACTAACTGCTTGCTCATCAGTCAGTCACATAGCCCTAGTCATTACCAGCTTGCACTGCCCAGCAATGACATACTGGGACTGCTTTCTAACTTATCCTAATTGCACTCAAATGTTACCAAATTACTCTTCTTAAAAATGGTGCAACCAAAGCCAGGCATGGTGGCGCATGCTTGTAATCCCAGTACTTCGGAGGCGGAGACCAGATGATCCGGGTTCACGGCCAGCCTCAGCTACTTAGTGAGGCCCTCCACAACTTCGTGAGACCCAGTTTCAAAATAAAGTATAAAAAATAGGGCCGGGGATGTAGCTCAGAGGTAGAACGCCCCTGGGTTCAATCCCCAGTACTGCAAAAAAAAAAAAAAAAAAAAAAAAGCTGCAACCAAGCAACATCTTTGCCAAAACTCTATGGTTCTGTACCCCTACCATCTCAAGATTTAACTCTTCTTCCTAATTTTCAAAGCTTTAGGCACTTAGCTTACCTGTAAGGACCCATATACCTCAGGTAAGTGTATCTCCTTACTGTTCTTCCCTCCCAATCCCTGACCTTCCCCTGCTTTCATCTAAATTTAAGTCATCTTCTGAAGTCAAAAGGTCCCATACTCTTTTGATAACGCTTCCCCCTGTATTGGCGCACACTAACTTCTTTCTCTAACTCTGGTCTTTACTTTTATATCAGCATAGTGTCTGATTTGTTCCCCGAACATTACATGTATGAATACCTCCATGTCGTCCTGCTACTTATCCAGCCCAAGGAGGCTCATAATAGGCATTCATTCAGAGACAGAGACACACAGTACTAATGGCAGAAAGACTAGACCGACACCAGATAATCTGATGTTGCCAATTTTTTTTTTTTTGCGGCACCAGAGATTGAACCCAGGGGCGTTCTACCTCCGAGCTATACCCCCGGCCCTATTTTTATACTCTATTTTGAAACCGGGTCTCACGAAGTTGTGGAGGGCCTCACTAAGTAGCTGAGGCTGGCCGCGAACCCGGATCCTCCAGTCTCTGCCTCCCAAGTACTGGGATTACAAGCATGCGCCACCACACCTGGCTGCCAATTTTGGACAATAAAGATATCATTGTTTCGGGTTATCACTTCTTTAAGATATTTTTACTTTTTGGTACTGGGGATCGAACCCAGGAGCATCCTATCCCCAAGTTACACCTCTAGCCCTTTTTGTATTTTTTATTTTGAAACAGGGCCTTGCTAAGTTTTTGAGGCTGGCCTTGAAGCTGCAATCCTCCTGTCTCAGTCTCCCAAGTACTGGGATTATAGGCATTCACCACTGTACCTGGCTTCTTTATATTTAAAAAAAACCATACTGTATTTTCAACTGAATAATACCCATTTCTTAAGGCCAATTAGGCAAATTTGGAAAAACTTCATAAATATCCAAAACCTACAAATTGACATAGAGTAAAATATTCCCCCCATTTCTATATCTGTATAAATAACGTGAAATTTTGTGAAATTTCAGTGCAATAACAGCTTTTTCCTTCTCTCTCGGCTTTCTGCAGCAACATCTCTGCTGGCTTTCTCCCTGTGGACCTGTGTCCCAGCAGAGGACAGTTCTGGCAGTCTTGAAGGTGCGTGGCATACCACACTAACAGGAGCCATGTCAGCAGAAATGTCCACAACGACATGCACTAGAGTTATTTTCTTTAAGGAGCACATACATACATACTTACTTATGTATATATGACCTTACTTAATTCTTGGGATGCTAAATAAAGAGTATAGACCAAAATAAGAAAAATGAATGCATGCCTTTCCTATTAAGTTTGTCACCTCCCTCCAAATTATCATACATTTTAAAATCTGAAGTAAAAGTATTCGATACCCTTTGTTGCCACTGTCAGAATGGTTACTGAGAGATGAATAATGAAACGAGTCTGGACTGCTATGTCTGTTCTGGTGATTAAAATATATCAAGAGCTGGCCTAACAAAGATAACGTGAAATAAAACAGCCACTAGACTGTGATTTCTTGATAATAGGGTCTATATTTTATTTAACCTTGTATCCCTCAAGATCTAGCTCAGGTCACTACACAAAACAAGTACTCAGACACTTAATTAATGCTTTGTTGAAATAAGGGAGAATATACAAAAGTACCACCTGGAAAAAAACAAAATACAAGAGTAGAATGAGAAGTAAAGTGTTAATAAAATTTTTTTTTCTAATGTAATCTTTAAGAAAATAAAGAGGCACTTGACACCATATAGCTGAACTCATTCAGTGAAGAACTCTATTTCCTACAGTGGTACCAAATCATTTTGAGGCAGCAGTCCCCCGTCCCTTGTTTGAGAAGGTGGGGGTGAGCAGGCATGGAGGGGATGTTACCAAACTCTTTACAAATTCAGTAACTATGGATCCCTGGGGGGAAAATAAGGACATATGTACATGTACACAAAACCACAGTTTTGTATGTACTTTCAAAGAGTTCTGGACTCCCAGTTAAAAATTCCTGTGTTAAGGAAAAGACCAGTCACTTTATAAATGTTAAGGATGTAAAAGTATAAAGTTTTCCTTGTGAAAGATGGATCATGCAGGAATTTATCAAAAACAAACTTGAAGCTTTTTAAGAATTTCTCCCTCTTTTTTAAATGGTACTGGGGACTGAACTCAGGGGTGTTCTACCACTGAGCTACACCCCAGTCCTTTTTATTTTGAGACAAGGTCTTGCTAAGTTGCCAAGGCTACCTTTGAACTTGCAATCCTCCAGTCTCAGCCTCCAAAGTACTGAGATTACAGGCATGCACCACTGTACCAAGATTAGATTTTCTCATTCTTTACCACCATTTTGGTTACAATTTCCTTGCTAAGTGAAATGGTGATTTAGTATAAAATTATGACTGACTTTTATGACTTCTGAACAAAAAACACCAAATGAAATATTGAATAAGCAAAAAGGTGAGGCCTTACAAGGTCCAGAAATTTCAAAATGAATTAAAAGATCACTTTTAACCATTTAGAAGTTGGAATGTTGATTTCTCAAGTAGCATTCCCTGACTCATGGTGTGCCTGGAAGCAGGGAGAGAGGAGAAGCAGGCAAGGACACTGCTTTGGGGATCTCCTCAGGACTCTGGGCAAGACTGGGTTTGCAAACTGCACAAATTATGAATGAAAAAGGACAGGGAGAGAAAGACCATAAAAAGGTTTGTTTAACAGGTAGGTATGTCTCTCAACACTGAGAACTGAGTAAATGGGTGCTAACCACCTGCTAAGACTTTGTAAGAAAATCCAGGCAATGAAAGGCTTGCATTGAAAGCAGGAAAAAGCTATGTGCCAGTAAGCATCATTATGAGGAGCCAGAGTTTTGTTAACAAAGCCCAGGAGCCTTAGCCCCACAGGAAATACCAGCAAAATCTTGGCCTTTTACAACAAAAATAATTAAATTAACTTATGATTAAAGATTGATGTTTAATAAGTCCATAATATTTCATTGGCATTTCTTACACTGGTAATTTTCTTGTAATGTCTTAGAATCAGTTCCAAATGGAAATTAGGGATTGATATTTATGCTGAGTTTTACAAAAATAACTTAAGTGGCTAATTAGTTCCTTCTGCACCCTCCAGTTAACCAAATCTAAGGATATCTAAGAGTAGATTTTAGTTTACCCCACTATACCTCATTATAAAGCCGTTCAGTTTTTTATACTATATGCAATACAAAGTAATCAGATTTCATATAGAGAAGTAACCCCAAAACTAACTCCCACCAAGATTAGCATCATCTCTTAAATGGTGACTTATTATTATTTTAAATCTCTAAGCTTTTTTATGATAGTCATGATTCCCCTCTCATATTTTTTTAACAAATTAAGGCACACCTTTTTAATCACAATTGTTTTTAAACCTCAAGAGGTCTGACTTTTCCTTTTTCCCCAGATGCTGCTTTATACAGGCAAAATATGGTTATGTTTTCAAAATCAACTTTTGTCCACTGCTCAGAACTGAGTTCAGTTTATTTTCTTTTATTATCAGTTTTAAAACTATTTCAAGAAATTTTGTATTATCAAAAACATAACTTTACATTATGTCCTAATAAAGTACTCCACTACTCTGTGATTAACTGAAGTATCTATGACAACTTACACGGCCTAATCTTAGAGGATACCCAATCTCTTCTACTTTAAGTCTCATTCTGGTCAGGTACTTATAGCCTTTTTATCACATTTCAGGTATTAAACAATGAAATTTCCAAACAGATACCCCAATGAACTACTGTTTGTTCAATAAGAATGTTACACTACTACAGCTGCTACTCACATACAATGTTTATCGCATATTCAAGTTTCTGATAAATCAACTAGAAGTTGAAATTCTGTTTTTGAGGCATTTCCTGGTATACTAGGCAGTGCATTAGAAAAGAGATTATATTGCATTTAGGCCATAATAATTATCTTTTAACCATCTATTTATAATTAACAACCATTCAAAAAGAAAGTGCAAATGTGCAAATAAGAGAGAACAAAACAGTTTCTACACATGTAATGCATAATATAGGATATAAATCCAGGCAACTAAAAACAATTGCTGACATCATCCTTCTGAGCATTAAATGACACCACCAATTTTGTTTTATATGTATTCTTTCTTCTCAGGTATTCAAAGAATGCAATAGACATTATCTTCTCAATTTTCAAAATTTCAAATTAGGATATTACCATTTTTTCACAAATCAGAAAACAAAGAACTACCATTACCTTTGTATATTTTCAGTAATAGAGCCAAAATAAGAACAATTCTAACTAATCTCATCTGGGATCTTAATTAGTACTATAAGTTTATTTGTATGAGTTAAAAATAGTATCACTCATGAGAAACAATGCCAAAATTATTATGCTAATAAATTATGTTAAAGGCCTAATGAAGAAATACTTTAGCAACTATGAAGTAACACACTAGTTGTAGGCATGAGGAACGTTTATATTGGCTCTTTTGGGTGTATACATTAAATGCAAAATCAGAAAGGAATCATGCAAAAATCCGGTTGCCCATGCAAGCACCCCAGAGTCTAATCCTCTCCTTTCAGTTCTGTTGTCAGGCCACAGTAGTGTGGAGACTTGTAGGCTGCTGTCCTTGTTGTAATGAATGGGAAGAGGCTGACAGTGGCATGGTCGAAACCTTCACCTCTTCTTCCCCTGTGGAAAAGTCAGTCATGGTCTAGTTATGGGTGACTAGATTTGTTAACAGTCCCTTTAAAAATGATTTCAATATCTGGAATACTGATACATATATAAAATACATGCTTACTGGTTGGAATCTGGGTGTGAAACAAGACATGAATTTTAAAATATAAACTTATCAAGTACCTAGAAAGTAGTTACACTCTAAACACACCCTTAATTTTATTACTGTCAGAGATAAGATCAAATATAAAAGATTTAGATTTCAAATACAGTACAAAAAATAGAAAGAAAGACCAGGAAAGCCATTCTTTTCCAAGCCAATTGGACCCCTTATAAATATAGATACTCCCAATGCTAAATAATATTTTATGAAAAAATTAAAACTTGATTCACAGGAGTAAAAAACTGATTTTTGAAAGAGGAAACATATAATTCATGTTTTAAAAGCATAAGTTATGTATTAGGAAAAAATGAAATAATAGATATAAAGATTAATTTAGTAAATTAACATATAACATCTGAAAATTTAATGTGTACTTTTGAAGTAATTGGAAAATAGCAAAATGCTAACAATACAATGATCCAATTGACTGAAAGTAAGATGACTACTTCTAGGTCAGAGAACTAAACATGAATAAAATCAGTTCTCCTAATTATAATTATTTCACTAAAAGTGAATTATTTCACACATGACTCAGAATTCAATCAAGTCACTGTGAAAATAGTTAATACAGAAACAGAGAAAACTTAAAGAAAAATGCCCTCTCATAAGCAAAAACATGAAAAATTCCAAACCTAACCAATCTCAAATATTTTTCAAAGTATATCTTAAAACAACAATGCTTACAGACTTAGAGTTCTTTGGAAAATAAATCTGCAAAATTACATTTGGAAAGATAGCTTAACTGACAAATGCAGATAAAGTCTTTCAATCCATAGAATAGGTTATTTCATAGTTCTTCAGTAAATTGGCAAAGCTCCCATAAACCCTAAGTATATAGCAAGGAGGCTGTGTAAAGCAAATTTTAGACTAGAGTTCTTAGTAAGACCATGGTACTCATGAGGACTAAGCAAAAGACTGATTTCCATCAAGTCGATGAACTTCATTCTATTTTGTTTCTATTTGTTTACTACAGGCCATATCCCTGAGCTGGGCCAATTTGTCTTCTGAATAGATACTATTGCTAAAAGGAGACTTGCAAGTATGTGAGAGCAAAAATCAATTACTGGGGAAGAAAGCCAAGTTAAAGCACATGCCAGTGATCTTCAATTGTGAAGGAGAGCATCAGTGTTGTGGTGCAAAAATATTTCCATTACTGAATTTGAGGTCTGGGTTCTTATGCTAATTCTACTGCTAATTGAATATGTGACCTTTAACAAATAATTTAAGCTTTCTGGAATACAGCTTTGCCATTTCTAAAATGAAGGAATTGGACAAGAAAAGTCACTTTTTAGAACAAAGGTACATGGTTCCAATAATAAAAAGGATCAAAATGGATTTAGGATAACTGCCCACTAATCAATGTCTCCCCCAAGAATATTTATGTCAAAAATATTTCTAAGCTTAGCCAACCAGATGTGCAGAGAAATGTTGCTAAAAAGATTTCACCTAATTAAGGAAATAACTAACTTCGAACACAAAAATGTTTTCGATTAGACAAAGGAAACAGAAGCCTAAATTCAGTCAAACCTCTGGCAACTGTTCTTCCCATGACAGGTTTCAGATATACCAGTTTTTAATAATTAACTGAAATAAACTCAAAATACAAATCTGAATACAAATAGATAACAAACAGACGTGGTATCTGTATGATTGATAGGTGGCTGCCAACCCTGATTTGCTCCAACAGGTTAGGGACCCTATTTTGCTTTATATATCTAAAGAATAAATATATGTGCTGTTCCCAGTGTAGAATTAGCTTAGACTACTATCCAAGTATATCTTAAAGTAGCAGGTCCCACTGAAACAGTACATAGCCTCTATTATTAAAGCATTTAATGAATAGCTATCCTTTATAAGATACCATGATAATCACTGGAGGATACAAAGTTGAGACCTTTCAATAGTTCAACTCAAGGACAACTGAATTACAACTGGATATAGGGGAGGTAGATATTACTAAGGTATTAAACTGCTTCAAATTAGACAGGGTTAAGATGTAAATAGCTTTCTAGATATTTATTCTGTAATTTCTAATAGGTACTGAAAATCCTAATCATCTGGCTGAAATTATATAACTATCCTGCTTTGAGGCTCAGCATATTCCGTTTCCTGAGGCATCTGTCAAATATTTATAAATTATGAGAGGATTCTGGTGTAACTCTTGATAAAGTTTTAATTTTGGCATATTAAAACTTTAATTTCTCTAGCCTTCAGAGCCTTACAAATAATCTAACAGTAAGCTTAACCAAAAGTCACCATTTAAATACAAGTAAGTATGCATAATCAAATACTGAAAAGCCAAACAAACTCTCCACATCCCCCACCAAATACAACAGTGATTCAGAATATAAAGTTGGTGACTTAAGTTTCAGCATCTCTTGAAAAAAGTTTGTAGTGCTCTATGGTTGACTATATTGTAAAAGAAAAGAAAAAAACTCACAAAGATAGAACTATAATTTAATGCCACATTTTCAAAGTAAAGTATCAGTTTGAGATGGTTTGCTATAACTAACAAAGGACAACTATACTTACTAATCAGATTTCTCATTACCAGTGTGGCATTTCCAAAATATCTACTTGCTTGAAATAGGTTAAAACTGCTGTTTGGTACTAATGAACAATATGACAACTAGAAATTGGAAGAATACAATTTATCAGAGATGGTCATATAGTAAGTCAAATAAAAGTACATAATGAAGACAGTTAATAACTAGAATCCCATATCAAGTCCACATTGTCTCACTGTCAGAAAGCCTCATCTTCTCATCCATTATCTTTACAATTTAAGAAGCACCTTCTATTATAGAAGGCAGCTTTAATGCTTCTTAATGTAATGACTTACTAATGCCTGCCTCTATGACTTTACTCAGGAGGTTGCTATGAGCATAAAAGGCCTTTTTCTTCCCCTGCTGCTAACCCAAATCCAAAATACTATAGTGCAGACCAATTCTCACTTCTTCAATAAAACCTCCCTAACAATTATAGGCTATATCACTGTCTCTCAGATTCCAGTACCATACATATGGTTACCACTTTCATACATGATTTTAATTTTATCTCTTCAAGTACATTCTAAACTACTACCTAGAAATAGTATCTACATTTTATACTTCTTTTGTATTCCCCACATCATCTAGTTCATTCACTGGGCAAAAAGGAACTGAAATATTAACTATAATGGGTTTAATACTTTATATTTAAATGTCTAGAATAAGGGAACTTAACTTTAACTTTTAATGTTATAATCAGTTATAATATTCACTACTAGTAATTAAAATGCCACCTTACTAAATGATTAAAACAAAATAAAACATAATTACATTCTAAAAGGCTATCTTGAGTGGAAGAAAAGAAAAGGTGTGCAGAGATTGAACAGTGAGTGTTTCACAAGTGAATATCACATAGAAGGAGAGGACTAAAAATGCCACTCTGGATTACCTACTACCTACCATAATTAAATAAGCAAGTATCATGAACCCCATCAACGTGCAAATCACTACATTAGGTGCTCTCAAACTTATGTAAATTAATTTCACTGTATCCACAGCCACAACTAAGATCTAGCTGCTTATCTAGAACATGAAATATTGTTGGTCCCAAGGGAATACAGCCAAAGAATTCTGCCAGATTTTGGTAAATTCATCTATCAACCTTCCTAAAAACAAGAGAATGAATGGCTTGCTGTAAAAGTGTACTACCATGATAACACTGTGTCATGACATACTTAAAGGCCATGACAAGGAATAAAAATGAAGTGTATAAACTATGTATCAGAGTGAGGGGCTTGAGAGAATCAAGAGAGGAACCAACTCTCTTTCACATCACCTCTAGAGCCCAAATTAGATGAGAACACTATTAACAAGAATGACTCTCCTAGAAAACATTTCATCTAAAAAATGCTAAATCGGATCTTAAAACCCAAAAGTTCTGAAACCTTCAAGGGTAGCAGTACAAAACCAGAAGTATTCTGGCATCAAACTTATATCACCTTATATATACCTATTATTTTTCCCCAGAAATAAAAAAAAAATGACAGACTAAAAGGGTAGTATCTCTCCTTGAACAACTTCTTTTTCAGAGAAAGTATGTCTGTGACATGTACTTATAAAACACTAATCAGAGCTCTCAAATATTCTCAAGCTTTATTAATATATAGCACATTCTTGATGTGTGTATGTGTGTATCAGTCAAAATAACTGCCATAAGCAGTTAAGAGTGGCTTTATCCCTCATGCTCTCATTGATTAGCATTAAAAATTTAACCACTTTGCTTTTAGAATGTAAAATCAGAATTTTTACTATGGTGTTGGACTGTATAGCACCATAACTTCAGAGCCCATTTTTTTCTTTTATTTATATACCATTTGAAAATATGGTAATTATAGTGTTAAGTAAAATGGTTCCAAACAATAACTAGGTATAATACTCCACCATCCTTATAAAGCTCAATATTACAAGGCATCCATCTAATTAAAAATATTTTAGATTATAATAAAGACTAACTTTTTTTCACAAAATTTCCCAAATTAATAAGTACTCCCTGTTATTCAACGTTTCCCTCCCTACCCACCAACAATGTAAAGGCATGAGTTATTTAAGAATTCCCAAAGGCTTTAAATGAACCTACCTGCTATAGGGATCCCTCCCAGACCTGTGTTGTGCTGTGGCGGGAGATTCAAGTCCAAGAAATTACTATTTGAGGTGGGGTTTGCTGTGTGGTTCAAGTGCATGATGCTATTGCGTGGAAAGGCCATCCAAGGATAGCGGGCTGCCTGGCCTGGAAAACTGAACGAATTATAAACTGCTCGGTGCTGCTGAAATTGAGGGAACCTCTGTGGCAAGACTGAAAAGGTACTATTAAGAGAGTTGGCATTTGTAGGCGCAGCAGGATGCAGGAATCCAGAGCCTGGACCTTTGGCGGTTGTAGTGTGTGAAGAGGAGTTCTGAAGAGATGTGGGTGAAAGGGAAGGCTGGTCTTGGACGGATAACTCCTTCTCGATCAGGTCTGCTAAGGCTTTTCGAGTAACATCAAAGGGATCGAAACCCAAGTCATCCTCTGGTTGTTTAGAAGAACCAAAGCCGAAAGCTGCTTGCCAGTCTGTAGAGGATGATACCGGGATTGTTTCTGTTGGGAAGAAAAATAGTGGTGAATATAATATACTTCACATTCACACCTAATGAGTGTCCACACTAGCGAAAGTTAAACATGTCACGCTGTAAAAGTGTATGCAAAATCTGTATGACTTCTTAGATTAGTAACATCAATAATTACAAAAGCCTCAGATACTTCTAGCAGTGATTACATTCTTAAATTATGAACCTCAAAAACTGAATGATATGGACAGATTTTGTTTATTTTTTGTGTGTGTGGTACTGGGAGTTGATCCCAGGGGCATTCTACCTCTGAGCTACTCCCCCAGTCCTATTTTTATTTTTTATTTTGAAACAGGGTCTCGCTAGGTTGATGAGAGTCTTACTACTTGCTGAGGCTGTCCTCGAACCTGTGATCTTCCTGTCTCAGCCTTCCTAGTACTGGGATTACAGGTGTGCACCACCACACCCGGCTCATATTTTGCTAATCAAAAGAAAAAAAGAGCTGGGTGTGGTGGTGCACACTTGTAATCCCAGTACTTGGGAGGCTGAGACAGGAGGATTGCAGGTTCATGGCCAACCTCAGCTACTTAGTGAGGCCCTCTGCAACTTAGTGAGATCCTGTTTCAAAATAAAGAATAAAAAATGGGGCTAGAGGTGTAGCTTGGAGGTAGAATGCCCCTGGGTTCCATCCCCAGTACCACATACACAAAAAAAGTAATTGATATCCAAATTATACTCAAGTACTCATAATCAAAAACAGCATGTTAAGCTAGGCATGGTGGCACATGCTTGTAATCCCAGTACTAGGGAGGCTGAGACAGGAGGATCACAGGTTCGAGGACAGCCTCAGCAAGTAGTAAGCTACATAAGTGAGGCCCTCCGCAACTTAGTGAGACCCTGTTTCAAAATAAATAATAAAAGATAGGGCTGGGGTGTGTAGCCTGGAGGTAGAATGCCCCTGGGTTCAATCCTCGGTACCACAAAAAAACAAACAAAAAACCCCCCAGCATGTCATTTAAATAAAGTAATATATAATCTAACAAATTTAAATTAGTAAAGCTTATTTTAAAAAATGTATTTATCTAAGACAAAGTATAAATAATTTTAAAAATGCCTTGTAGGGTGATGGCACAGATCTGTAATCCCAGTACTTGGGAAACTGAGGCAGGAGGATCACAGGTTCAAGACCAATCTTAGCAATTTAGCGAGACTCTCAGTAACCTCGCAAGACCCTGTTTCAAAGCAAAAAGTAATTTTTAAAAAAGGGCTGGGGTATTGCTTGGAGGTAGAATGTCTCTGGGTTCAATCCACGGTACCATTAAAAAAAAAAAAGTGGGGCATGGTGGCGCATGCCTAATAATCCCAGAACTTCGGAGGCTGAGACAGGAAGATTACAGGTTTGAGACCAGACTCAGCAACTTAGTGAGACCCTGTTTCAAAATAAAAAGGGTTGGGGGTGTAGCTCCAAGGTAGAATGCTCCTGGGCTCAATCCCCATTACTAAAAATAAATAAATAAATAAATAAATAAATAAATAAATAAATAAATGGAAGGAAGGAAGGAAGCCTTGTGTACTGCTAAGGAAAAATGCAATTTAGCCGGGCGTGGTGGTGCCCGCTTGTAATCCCAGTGCTTTGGCGCCGGGCGTGGTGGAACACACTTGTAATCCCAATACTTTGGGAGGTGGAGACCGGAGGATCTGGGTTCGCGGTCAGCCTCAGCTCTCTCTCTCCCTCTCTCTCTCTCTACCTAGTGAGGCCCTGCAACTTCGTGAGACCCGGTTTCAAAATAAAGTATAAAAAAAATAGGGCTGGGGGTGTAGCGCGGAGGTAGAATGCCCCTGGGTTCAATCCCTGGTACCGCAAAAAATAAAAAATTTAAGTAATCCCAGTAATTTGGGAGGCGGAGACCGGAGGATCCGAATTCGTGGCCAGCCTCAGTGCGCGCGCTCCTCCCCCCCCCGCCCCCGTCTCTCTCTCTCTCTCTCTCTCTCTCT
>PVJS01032295.1:0-22867 GCA_004027185.1 Glis glis | reverse complement strand
AGAGAGAGAGAGAGAGAGAGAGAGAGAGAGAGAGAGAGACAGGGAGAGAGAGAACGAGAGAGCTGAGGCTGGCCGCGAACCCGGATCCTCCCGTCTCTGCCTCCCAAAGTACTGGGATTACAAGCGTGCGCCACCACACCCGGCTTAATTTAATAATTTTACTCTGTTTGGGAATTTAACTAACTTCCATATTTTGTATACTCTGAAAAGTGCTGCTATGGCTGTTTTTCTACATGCATTTTAGTAAACCCTGTGTGCACAGTTCTGTTGGGGTTTTTTCATAAGACAGGAATTGAGGTGCTGTAAGTATTTTTTTTTTTTTTTGCGGTACCGGGGATTGAACCCAGGGGCGTTCTACCTCCATGCTACACCCCCGGCCCTATTTTTTTATACTGTATTTTGAAACCGGGTCTCACAAAGTTACGGAGGGCCTCACTAGGTAGAGAGAGAGAGAGAGAGAGAGAGAGAGAGAGAGAGAGAGAGACAGGGAGAGAGAGAGAGAGAGCTGAGGCTGGCCGCGAACCCGGATCCTCCGGTCTCCGCCTCCCAAAGTACTGGGATTACAAGCGTGCACCACCACGCCCGGCTGAGGTGCTGTAAGTATTACGTTTGTTTTGTGAAAGCTCATTTGTATCATTAAAGCTGTTTCTGGAAGCTTGATAATTGTGTTTGATCAATGATGAGGCGATCATTGAGGTTGTAATGATATCTACTGTGCAAACCTCAATAATAAAAACAGGAGTGTGCCATTTGCTGTGTGAATATTCACTTTCTTTTTTTAGTTTTTTGTGCTTTTATTGGTGCCTTATAGTCTCATATCACAATGAACATTTTCGACTTAGCATTTTAACGTAACATCAATAAAAATTCTCCTTCTGTGGGTTTTTTTGGTAAACAATTTTTTCATTTGGCTGAAGTGTGAAAATGCATTTGCTTAAAGAGAAAAATTGCTTCAATCATTAACAAAGACAATGAAAGCTGTTCATTTACATTCAAAATAATCATCCAGAATTTCACATATTTAAAAAAAGAAAAGGAGGTTGAAGTCAACACAAATATTGAGAGTATGTGAAACAGCACAAAGTATCAGATGGTTGAATTGGACTAAGAATCTGAGATCTTATCCAGTACCAAGCTATGCTAATAACGCTTGGAATACCAGCAAATACAAAGTACAGAAGAGCTTGAAGGAGAGTTCCAGCTTGCCTAGAAAACCACGTCCTTTCTTGTCACTTTAGGGTTAACTCTGGCTCAGACTCAAATAATGAGGTGTGGGTAACATTAGCTCACACTTGCTATTTGCATATTTGCCAGAGTATCATTAAGGTGTTTACAAAGAGATATGGCCAATCACATTACCTCAGTCTCTCCTGGCTATATTAAAGAAAAAGAATGAATTATTAACCAGTTACTAACCATTTCTTTTTCATAACACTTTCTAGCCAAATTATGGGAGAATGCTATAATGTGCCAAAAAATTAAACTTATAAAACATAATAATATAAGACATTAAACTAGAAATTAAATAAATCATTACTATAATGTTTATTAAAGTTTGTTGTTATATCGCACTAAACTAACATTAGGAACTGAGTGTAAATTTTGGTATTTAATTCCATTTATGCACTATATTATTAGAGAAAAAAGTCCTATTTTCCAACAACATAAAAGTGTAATATCCACTTTGCTATTTTAAAAATTTCACCAAGAAATGAACTTGAAGTCCATTAATAGAGGTCATGGTAAGTTATCCTTTATCCAAACACAGTGAAGGACACAAAAATAGAAGAAGAAAGTTTTAGAGAAAAATTTGAATCAAATTTTGTTCTTGCTCAAAATTTAAGCCTCAAAAACAACAAACTTTTAACATTAAAATTTCTTATAATTTTGAGTTAATGGAAACTTGTCAAGATGCTTTAATGCCAAAATACTTTTCAGCTTAACCACATTTTTTTACTTTTAGTGACCAAGGATTTTTAAAATTTAGCTAGAGTCTGAATCTTCAGGAAAACGTTCCTCATGAAAAACATGCAAGAGAAAAGTGCAGTGAGTGATAGCATTCTGCTGTTCACAAGAAAACCATAGTGATGTTTTCATTTACTTATTTATTTATTTATTTATTTATTTATTTATTTATTGCGGTACTGGGGATTGAACCCAGGGGCGTTTTACCTCTGAGCTACACCCCGGCCCTCTTTTTTATACTTTATTTTGAAACAGGGTCTCACGAAGTTGCGGAGGGCCTCCCTAAGTTGCTGAGGCTGGCCGCGAACCCGGATCCTCCGGTCTCAGCCTCCCAAGTACTGGGATTACAAGCGTGCACCACCACACCTGGCTCATAGTGATGTTTTTAAATGGACTGTTTACAAAAATGGAAGATTCAGTGGTGAACTTAATATATCTTCCTTTAAAATGTTGCTATTGATTAAATATTTATGAAATTAAATATTAGAGAGTCCAATAATTATTGTTACTTCATTCGCTGGGTGTTAACGGTGTTTCTCATGGTGCTGGGCACTGTCGTGGCTCCTTGGATAAAATACGAAAACAAAGCAACAGAAAGAGAGTGCTCAAGCCCTGGAGATTTCATGTTAGAAGAAATTCAGGTGGTAGGTATATAAATAAACAAATGAATTGTATGACAAATGACATTAGTAATAACAGCAGGCTTCTTAGGATATTAAGAGTGGGGGCCAACTTGATGATTTTAAACAGAATGATTGTAATATTTATTTAATTTAGTTTAAACTCTTTCCATGAGTCTGTCTGTGGAAGAAGTGTTGTCCTGGCAGGAGGAGTGTCATTTGCAAAGGCTCGGAGGTACCTCCACCTCTACTTTCACTCAATCAGGCTTCCTCAGAGTCCCAACGTCCTAATCATACGTGTGGTCTTTCCAGTGACCAGACCCCTCCTGAATTAATATTGAGAATATTAAGTGCATAGCCACTTAGGAAAACAGCTTGGCAAGTCTAAAAGAATTTAAAATAGAGTGAACACATGAGCTGGCAATTCTACTCCTAGAGAGAAGATTGAAAACATAGTCACACAAATACATGCACACGATATTTTCCCACAATAGGATGACTCAGTACCCTAAATGTGAAAATGTCTACAATGTCCAAGGACTACGTGATAAAGTATTACCTACACCATGAAATAAATATCCCCAAACAAAAAAGGACAAAGTACCAATACATGCTACAAAGTGAATGAACCTTGAAAACATTATGCTAAGTAAAAGAAGTCATTTACCAAATACCACATACTCTTACCCTGTACTTATAGAAAACTCCAGAATAGGCAGATCCACAGAAAAAGTGGATGAGTGATTACCAGGAAGTAATAGAGAGTGAGGGCTAACAGGTACCAGGTTTCTTTCTTTCTGGGGCTTCAAAAATATGCTGGTATAACTTGTCGTTGATGGTCCTACAAATTTCTAAATATAACCAAGATCACTTCACTGTACATTTTACAAAAATTAATTTCATAGAATGTGAATTATTTCTCAATAAAAAAAGTATAAAAACAAAAAGAGAGCATTGTATTATCATGAATGCCTTTTGTGTAGATCTGTGTCAAAATTCTAAATATTGAGTGTGCAAACTAATTGTTTTCCAAGGACTGTGAACAGTAAATAGTAACAACATCAGACATAAAATCATAAGATTAGGTAGGTCAGTAGTCTTAAATTTGCCTTTGAAAATATTCAGCAAGCATCTTCGAGAAATGAGCACAGTTCAGTTTTGTGATTGATCTGAAGAAATTCCATCAGTTTCATCAACCAAACCTTCAAATCTGGAAGGAGTTGAAGAAGAGATAAATCTTTACTTTGTGGAATTACAGAAAGAACGGACAAGAAGCTTAATAACTTGGTGGCAACCTCACCGGCAGCAGTAATATCTACAGACTGAACCAGCCAAAAAATAGCTTTCTCTTCCAAGAGCTTCAGCTGAAAGTAAAAGTCAATTTATTATCACAGGAGCAATCAGACAGCTGACAGTACTGATACATTATTGTTCTTATTGTAAGGCGTAAGTACTGATAAATTATTGTTCCTATTATAAAAGTAACTGAAAAATTTCTACCTTCCCCAAATTTAGTAATGCTAATGTAATAATAGTAACAAATTTTGGATAGAATTTGTGATTTATTCTCGTACAGCAGAATTCCATTTTTGATTATGCTGTTTGCTGTCAGTCTCAACTTCAAATAAATACTGATTTTCAGATTTTGTCATTCAACATTGTCCAAAATATACACATAGTGCCTTCTTGCCCTAGATTATAAACTCTCATGCTCATCCTTCATCTGCCTCCTGTGGAGATATTTTTAAGCTGTGAACTAATTCATTTCTCTATAGTGTGAAAGTATATCTCCATGAAAGAGATGGTATTAAAATGTGCCAACTTTCCTTTGATTTATGCTTCCTTTATTGTGAATAAAGATTTGAAGAAGGTAGTATCTTTGAATCTCTTTTTTTCTGTTCATTTTATTTTTAAATACCTTTATTGGTGCATTCTAGTCTCACATCATATGCAGTTCATGGTGATAGTGACATACATGCACACAGCATTTGGTGGGCTTTCCCCCAGCTCCCTCCCCACTGCCCCCTGCCCCATACAAGATATTGGGATTATATTGGTATTCTAACATATGTCATAATGTCAATGGAAGTGTTTCCTTCATTAATTTTCCCTCTTCTCCCCACCTTTCCCTAGACCACCTCCCTGGCTCCACTGAAGTTTCTCATCCATTACCTGAAGTCCCTCTGGTATCCCAATTACTCCCTCCCTTCTGCATAAAAGAGAAAACATGACCCTTCACTTTCTGTGACTGGCTAATCTCACTTAACATAATGTTCTCTGGGTTTACCTATTTTCCTGAAAATGACATAATTTTGTTCTTCTTTATTGCTGAGTAGAATTCCATTGTGTGTATATCCCATAATTTTGTAATCTGTTTACCTATTGATGGACACCTAGGTTGGTCCAATCATTTGACTATTGTGAATTATACTGCTATAAAAATGGATAGGCATGTATTGCTATTATATTCTGATTCCGTTCTCTTTGGAAAGATACCCAAGAGTGAGTGATATAGATGGATCATATCAATTTCAAGTTTTCTGAGTAATCACACTGATTTCCTTAACAGCTGCACCAATTTGCAATCCCACTAACAGTGTAGAAGAGTTCCTATTTTCCCACATCCTCGCCAGCATTTATTGTTGTGATTATTCTTGATGATTAAATCTCTGTTTTTCTTATGGAAAAAAGTGCCAATATCTAAGAAGTAACACTGATAAAAAAATTATACTTAGTGATACTAGTATTATCGAGTAGATTCACACATACCTGAGTGCATAGGTTGGTAAACTGCCTTAGAGGAGGTAATGAGAATACATCTATGGTTACTTAGCACATAGCCTTCTAGTAAGTCTATTTTTGACAAGATGGCTCACATATATCCAGCATCATACACTACAAAGGTTTAGGATTAACTTGTTCATGTGGCATAGGATGAATTTAGTAGTACCCTTTATCTGATTTCACCTTGTATTTCTGTTACCCATGGTCAACAATGGTCTGAGCCTCATCATAAAAGACAGGTAAACAGTACAATAAGATATTTTGAGAGAGAGAGAAAGACCCCATTCACATCAATTTTATTATAGTGCATTTTTACAATTGTATTTATTATTTTATTATTATTATTATCTCATCTCTTACTGTGCCTATTTTATAAATTAAATTTCATTATAGATATTTGCATAGGGTTTGTTACTATGAGTATTTTGTGTAGTTTGGGGCATCTTAGAATGGACCCCCACGGATAAAGGGGGGCTATTTTATTTACTTATGCTCTTTTCTTTCTCATGAAGTGCAAGTTTTCTCTTACAGTTGTTCATAGGCAATAAACATAAGTAGACTGACATATAGAGATCACTGCACTTTACAGTATATGTTGCTTCCAATTAGTCCATTCCCTATTTGACAGTTTGCTTTAAGTGAAGTTAATAGCAATAGCTCACTTTTGAACCCTAATATAATATGTTTCTCACCACCTGACTAAAATAATTTTATAAATTAATAGGTGGCTCAGATTGCCAAAACCCATCAAGTTCACTGCTTCGAGATGGAAACCTTTAATATACATTATGAAATTCCCTTAAAGAAATATATCCCAGGCAAGCCTTTCACAGCACACCCATGGCAGCAGTGACTACAACATCTACTGTGCTTTGCATATTCTTCATGTGATGACTGATAGAAGGACTGAAATTTACTTATGAAGGCTGATTGAATTTCTTGGATGATTAACTCAGTCAGTCTTCACTCTCATGATTCAGGCAGCATTAGAGACAAGCAGTGTTGATCTGCATCTCTAAGCTGGCCATCACTCTGAAAAATTTAATTATCACCAGAAAGACAGCCTGCAAGGAGAAACTTCAGTTCCAGCGTTCCCGGCTTAGGATGACTCATGGCACTCTAGATCTCCTTGATAATTTCGTAGAAAAAGAAAAGGAATGTGTACCGTGTTTAGCAACATGGAATTTGATTCTATTTACATAATTTCCTTCCTGTGTCCTTTCCATTTGTGGAAGAGCTAACATCTATTTTAATACAGCTATTTAAACATACCACCACCAAACTCTTTATTGCCCTGGTTATGTGTGTGACATTTAGGGTACATCTATATTTAAATGTGCAAATATAATCACAGTACAGTATACTGCTATATGTTTTAATTATAAAATAGGCATTTATGTTAGTTGCTAAGTGTCCTTTGAGAGTGCTTATCAGAGACTCTGAGAATAGGGTTAAGAGAGGGGAGAGGAGGGTCAATAGGCACAGTGTTGTCCTTTGGAAGTTGGAATAAGTTCTGGTATTCTATGACACCCTGGAGTGAATATAATTAACAATGACACATTATGTATCTCAAAATAGAAAACAGAATTTAAATATACTCATCATAAAGAAATGACAAATTATTAAGATAATAGACATGCTAATTACTCTGAGTTCATCACTACCCAATGTATACACCTCACATTGTAATCCATAAATATCAACAAATATGTGTCTATTGAAGTATTAAAAATGTATATTTGAATTACAAATATTTATTATTTCATCTAAATTCCATTACTTTCATAGATTGATAAAATCATACATTTCAAAGAGTACATCAAAATATTTTTTCTAATTAAGTGGTAAATCTGTGAATATTTTATTGAACATATATAATAATATTAATATATTTGCACTAATATTTGCCATACAGCTTATATTTTATCAATTTTTCTAAGACCACACTTATTTTGAAATTATACCATGGAAGTGAGATGAGGTGGTACACAACTGTAATCCCAGTACTTGGGAGGCTAAGACAGGAGGATCGCAGATTCGAGGTTAGTGTGAGGTAACTTAAAGAGGTCCTATTTTACGATAAAAAGTAAAAAGGGATGTGGGTGTAGCTCAGTGGTAGAGTGTTCCTGAGTTTAATCCAAGAAAGAAAGAAAGGAGGAAGGGGAGGGGAGGAAGAAGGAAGGAAGAAGGAAGGAAGGAAGGAAGGAAGGAAAGAAGGGAAATAGATTAGATTGAAACAACTAAAAAAATATATACACTTTCTGTGCATGCTTTTTTCCAAGTTTCTTTCCAGAAATCACTCTGAGGTTGTTCTCCAGCCTGTGCCTACAACAAAACAAATGTCTGAGGAAGTCCATGAGGAGGCTTCTAGCATCCAGATGCTGTAGTCGGGGGTGTGGCTCTTCCCCACTGCAGCTGCGAGGACCCTCACCCGTCCTGTACGGATACCCAACCCAAGCTACAGCTGCTATTAGAGGAAACCCACTTCCTCCGAGGTGAGCCTTCAGCTTCAGAACAGCAAAGTGGCTGTTATGGTAGATATGGAATGTCCTCTGAATAGCTCACTCATGTATTCATGTCCAGAGTTGATGTGATTAAGTCATGATGGTTGTAATCTCATTAGTAGATAAATCCATTGTGAAGGGTTTACCATGGCCTGGGTGTTAACATGGGCAGGTGGTGTGTGGCTGGAGAAATGGGGGTCCCTGTGGGTGTGGTCTTAGGAATTGTGCTTTTGTCTTTGAATTCCCTTGCTTGTTTGCTCTCTCTGCTTCTGGACTTCATGATATGAGAGCAGAGCCTTTTACTCTCCCTCTCTCCACTTCCGGCCACCATGCCCTGAGCTTCAGACCCTGGCCTCACATGGACTGAACTCAGAATCTCCAAAAAACTATGAGCAAATGAATCTTCTGTCCTCTAAGTTGAGTGGTCAGTCATATTAGATTTTAGTGCTGAGAATGTTGACCAAGATGGTGACTGACCAACAATCCTCGTCCTCTTGCAAGAAAAAGAACTTTACTTTCAAGACTCCTGAAGAGTCGGTTCTTAGTGCTCAAATCATACTACATACTAGGAGGCTCTGGATATGTGTAAAGGGCCTTGTGTGTGTAGGACAGACTTGCTGAGGAATTGTCCCCAGAGGAATTGTCCCCAGCAGGCAGCCATGTCTTTGGTGACCATAGGGTTGTCTACAGAAGAGAAAATTATCTGTCTTCCATTCTCTCTCCCTCTACCTTTCCCAGGTTCTAGTAAACACTATTCTACTTTCAACATTTTTAGCTTCCATATGTGAGAGATCATGTAGTATTTGTCTTTGTGTGTCTGGCTTATTTCACTCAACCTATTGTCCTCCAGTTCCATCTATATTGCTGCAAATGACAGGATTTCATTCTTTCTTATGATTAGATAATATTCCACTGTGCACATATACCCTGATTTCATCAGCACACATTGCATAGAAGCATCAAGACATCACAGTACACCTCACTATATTTTCAATTATTACATGTTAACTTATAACTTATTTTAAATTTAATAAATAGAGTTTAAACAAATATTTTCCTTTATCATCTTTTTTTTTTTTACGGTACCAGGGATTGAACCTGGGGCATTCTATCTCCGTGCTACACCCCCGGCCCTATTTTTTATACTTTATTTTGAAACCGGGTCTCATGAAGTTGCGGAGGCCTCACTAAGTAGAGAGAGAGAGAAAGACAGGGAGAGAGAAAGAGAGAGAGAGCTGAGGCTGGCCGCGAACCTGGATCCTCCGGTCTCCGCCTCCCAAAGTACTGGGATTACAAGAGTGCACCACCACACCCGGCGGCGTTATTAGCACCACGCTCTAACCAACTGAGCTAACTGGCCAGGTGGTCTTTATCATCTTAAAAACATGTGTATTTCAAATTTACTTAGAATTGTATGCATATTTGTATTACATGATATTGATACTTCATGCTATATTCTCCAAATGGATGTAAAAATTTCCCAGTACTGGTTACTGACTGCATTGTCCCCACTGGTGTAAAGTGCCTTACAATCAAATCATATCTTGGTCCACAGATACCTCTGCTTCTTTGGGAAATGCTAATGAGCAGCTCCTGCCCCTTGGAGGTGTGGGAAGAAATGGTAATCAGGGTCCCATTCCTGTATAGTGGGGTCACTTCCCCACTTCTTCTGAGGACCTTGTCTTCTAGTCGGTGCCTCAGGAGCCAGACAGGTATCCACCTGAGAATCCTGGGACTGTGACTATGACTGCGACTGTCAGGTGCCAGAGACAGAGGGACCCACAGGGAGCATCCAGCAGCATAAAGTCCCCCTACTTAGCCTCCGCTTTGAATAGGCATGGTGGAGCCCACCCCTGGAAATTCTGAGCCTTTCCCTGCAGCAGCAGAGCTCCACCAGGTGTGAGTCTGCTCTGAGAGCCCAAGAGGACAGAGTCTAGGAGGCCACCAAGCATTACACCACTGATAGCAATGGGTTTGGCAATCAACCCTAATCTTGAGTTTGTTACTAACTACATGATTTTTAACTGAAAACTAGTAAATATGACTTTTCATTTACTTGTTTTCAAAATGAACTTTGCTTTTAATTGACACTTTTCTCCATAGAGAGCATAACAGTTTTTTTGTTGGTTGTTGTTGTTTTAACCCAATGGACATGGAGCCACTACTGCAGTTTTTACAGAGAATTGTAAGGGTACAAGAGCAAAGAAAAATAAACTCTGTAGCCAGGGATAATATTCAGTTTATTAAAGCTGAATGAGTGGCTGTCACAAGGATAAGGCTATACTTACAGTACAGTCAAGTGGGTATTAAAAGAGGGGTAAAGTCAGGAAAGTTGAGCCAGTATACAGGTGCTATGTGAGCTCCCGACCAGGCCCTGCAGGACAGTGTCCACCAGGTCCTTCAGTGTCTTTTGAAAAGAGGTGAAACCACAGTGGTGAGTGCAGAGTCCTCAGATGCTCTTTGTATGGCATTCCTCTTGTGTTTCTTGTAAGAAAATGAACCTACTAAAAATAATATTTGTGGAGTGTTCTCCTGCTTACAAATTTCATTCGTAAACATCTCTCTAATCTAAATACAAACTAATGAAATGTGTTTTGTGGATTTGTACAGACTGTTCTGATATGGGTTAAGGGCTGGAAGAAAATTAAAAGCATAGTAAAGCAATGAATAAAGTCCCAGATTTGTGTGTGTGTGTGTGTGTGTGTGTGTGTGTGTGTGTGTGTGTGTATAAGGATTTATAAACATAAATGTGAACCAAAGAAAACAGTGGAAGTGTGCTGAATGATACTAAAAAAAGGAAAAAAATCAACAAAATTTTTCTCCAGGAATAATAAACTTCATGAATTGAGAAGGGGAAAATATAGAATAATAATCATTGATCCACACAATAAAAGAACAAAATGTGCATCTTGCATCCCCTTGCATAATTTTGCCTCCTAGTTTTAATGGTTTCCGGTAAAAACCCAGGGACCACCTTCAGTAAGAGAAAAGGTTAGAGAGATTGCTGGAAAGCCCAGCTAACCTGGGGCGCAGTGAATAGATTTCAGTAACTCATGTCACTATTTGCCCAAATCCCAAATTAAGAGAGTGTATGCGCAGTCTGTCAAGAAAGAACAGAAACTGTTTATGAAGCAAATCTGTGCTGTGTTGCAAATGAGCAAAATTACAGGGGAGCCCGCTGCACATCATGTCTTTGGTCCTGGGCTTGCCACGCATCTGGATGAGAAATCCATTACAGAGGAAGGCAGCCTCCCAGCTCTCCCTGGACCATTGTTGCTGTAAAAATCCCAATCAATCCATCACTGGGTTACCAGATGAGGACTTGCAATTAGCCTTTGCTGAAGGAGTATTTTATATTATGAGGAACCATCAACACATACAGCGAAAGGGCACAAGCCTTCTCCATTTCTTCTTTGACTTCCCTGTAAATCTCCCCTTGTTTATGCAGAGCTCCTGCGGGACCTGGCTCCTAAAGCACTCCATTGTTCTTTTCAGAAAGCATACATTTTCTGTATTCTGGTTCCTGTAATGAGTTCAGAATGGATTGTTGTCATTAGTCATCAGCCCTATGTGAAACTCTTAATCTTGCTGAAGATATTTCATGTTAAATTCCAAGAAATGGTCTTTGTTGGACTTGGATATTTATGGAGAAGGAGAAGCGATTGACCCACATGTCCTTGAGAGAGGTAATTGAACTGGGGACTTTTGACTCCTCTGGAGTGCTTCATTAATCATGGGAGCTATTCAAATGCAGGGGAAGAATACATTCTGTTTTAGCACAGGACGTGGTTGTGAATAGGGAAAAGGATTTATGAAGGAATTGTGTGGAAAATTCTCCTCTGTCTCCTCTTCCTCCGAATCCTGTTGACCTGCTACAAATCCCTCTTATCAATAAACTGGCCCAAACCATTCATCCTTTTCCATTCTGGGTGTATTTGGGCAGATACTGGGTGCACTGGCATTCTGTAGCCAGAGAGGATTCTTAGATGCTCCAACAGTTGGACTGCATCGAAGACATCTTTATCATCACTATAGCTGTTCATTGAGCTTCAATTAACAGATTATTTGTTATTTATTATGTATTTATTGAGCACCTTACAGGCACCATCTCATTTAATCTCTGCAATAATCCTATAGACAGATACTCTCACTAATCTCATACTGATCAAGGTCTCAAGAGAGCAAGTGGTCCTGGGACCCAGTATCATCAGTCATAAGAATGGCCCATTTCTCTTCTACTTGGCATCTTGGTACTGATGGATCTTTGTTTGCTATTTCTCTTAAAACAGCAAGGTCTGGGCATCATCTTATTTATGAATTTTACCACTGTTTGCTGCTTATGAGATGTTAAGCATTACATCTATTTGTATTATAATTTGCTGTAAACCATAATACTTTGGGATTATCTAAAAATAGTCATAACTAAGAGTGGTGAAGCTAGAAACACCAAGATTTCTCATTAAAATGATGCTTTACATTTTACAGTAATTTAATATGTACAAAGTTTTTTGTTGTTGTTTTGTTTTTTTGTTTTTTGAGACAGGGTTTCACTACATTGCCCAGGCTGGCCTCAAGCTTGTGATCCTCTTGCCTTGGCCTCCTGAGTAGCTGGGATTAAGGGTGTATACCACCATGCGAGCTCCTACAAAACATTTTAACATACATTATTTTATTTGAGTTATTGTGTGCAGCTCTAAATCAAATAGTGCAAAGAGAAAACATATTATTTTTTAAAATTAAGGTTTACATAACATAATATAGCCATTTTAAACTATATATATATATATATATATTTTTTTTTTTTTTTACAGCAGCTTCAGTTTCATAGAAAATTTGAATGGCAGGTATCGATTTCCCACACCCCTCTGTCTAGTACCCCTGCATGTCACCCACCACAGTGACATGTTGGTTGCAGTTAATAGCTTACACAACACTTCATATACTTTCAAAGGCCATAGTTTACATTAGGATTCTCTAGGCTTTGCGCCAATGTATTTCATGGGTTGGAGACATTTAGAATCACATGTATCCCACATGATTTTGCCACATGGAATAGTTTCACTGCCCTGAAAACCTTCAGTGTTCTGCTCATTAGACTCTTCCTGCTCCCTAATTCTTGGATACCCACTGATATCTTTACACTCCTCGAAATTTTGCCTCTTGGGGAATGTCTTTAATGGGAATCATATAGCATGCAGCCTTTTTGAATTGGCTTCTTTTGTTAGTAGTAAGCATTTAAGACACATCCATGTTCTTTCACAGTTGACACTGTGTTTCTTTGTATCATGGAATTATATTCTATTGTCTAAATACACTACAGTTTATTTATTTGTTAACCTACCAAACAGTATCTTGATTGCTTCTAAGATTATGCAATTAGGAATCAAGGTGCAATAAACATCCATTTGCAGATTTTTTTAGGTAAGGGAAGTTTTCAAGTCCTTTGGATGAGACCTAAGAAGTGATTGCTGGATCTAATAACAAGAGTGTTGTCCATGTCATGGATTTTGGTCATTGTAACCAGTGTCTGTTGGTATTCCCTTGTTTTCATTTATATTTCTCTAATGTCATATGATGTAGGACATATTTCCATGTTTTTAATATGCTTACTTTCTACTTGTATATCTTTAAAACTAAAACTAAAACCTGTCTACCATGGATCCAGCTATCCTACATCAGGGAATATATCCAAAGCAAATGATATCAATACACCAAAGGCAAACCTTCTCTCCCATATCATGGAAGGACAGCTAACAATAGCTAGGATGTGGAGTCAACCTAGGGGTCTATCAACAGATGAATAAAGAACTTATAAGCCGGGCGTGGTGGCGCACGCTTGTAATCCCAGTACTTTGGGAGGCAGAGACCGGAGGATCCGGGTTTGCGGCCAGCCTCAGCTCTTTCTCTCTCTCTCTCTCTCTCTCTCCTCTCTCTACTTAGTGAGGCCCTCCACAACTTTGTGAGACCCGGTTTCAAAATAAAGTATAAAAAGTTGGGCCAGGGGTGTAGCGCGGAGGTAGAACGCCCCTGCGTTCAATCCCCGGTACCGCAAAAAAAAAAAAAAAGAACTTATGGCACCATGCATACAATGCAATATTATTCATCCATGAAAAGAGAGAATTCTCTCATGTGTAGCATCATGGAGAATATTATGCTAAGTGAAACAAGCCAGACCATTTTGTTTCCATATGTGGAAACTAAAAAGAAAAGTTAATTTGAATGTAGAATAGTGATTTCTAGAGACTGAGGAGGTTGTGACAAAGAGGGACATGGAGGACAGATAATGAACACCAAAACATAGGTTTAGGAACACGCTCTAGTGAGTGTTCTACAGCACCACAGGTGGCTATAGTTCCCACAAACGATTACATGTTTTGTGAAGAACTAGAAGAGAGGAGCTCACAGGCTCCAATCCCTAGGATTAGACTTTAACCAAACTGATGAGTACAGTGTCTCATTAATTATACTGTTCTAAACAAACAGCTTGTAGATGCAGTGTCTCTGTGAGGTTGGTAGTACAGCTGGGTATGATATTTAGAGTTGAGACAAGTGGCTCACAAACTTGAACTGCTCAAATTTGTATGACACTCAAATAGGAGAAGGAAGAATTTTGATTCATTGTCCAGTGGAATCTTAACTTCCATGTTTTCAAAAAGTAAAAAGGCCATAACAAACCTCACCATAACCTTATCAACAATGACGAATAATAAGAACAAAATCTTCTAAAATGCTAATGACCATAGAAGCTACACACCTGCCGATTGAAAGAGATAAAATTTAGAATAAAAGAAAGGAGTTTAATTTTAATTTTTTAAACTATGTGTAAACTAGTAATGCAATTCACTCAGCTTTTCAAGATTGCTATTTTCTAACTGAATGACTTGGATAATAATACTGGTTTTCAGGCAGTTTGCAGATGAGATATGAAAAAGTTTCTGGAACATAGTAAGCATTCAGGAAGTTAGTACAACCATCATTTGTACCCTTATCTCCTTGACAGTGACACATGCTCATTTTCCCCATATCTTCAAATATATAGTGATATGCTTTGTTAAGAAAGACTGGTAGAACTATAGTAAGTCAGGATATCAGAGAGCATCAATTAATATGAGTAGCAAACAAATCCAATATGCAATATTTCTCCATTTCTGCAACCAGAAAAGCCCAGGTCCAGATGGTTTCCCAGGTGAATCTTATAAAATCTTTATAGAAGAACTAATCCCAATACCCCTCAATCTATTTCGTGAAATAGAAAGAAATGGGACTCTCCCAAATACATTCTATGAAGCCAACATCACATTAATACCAAAACCAAATAAAGACAGCTCAAGAAAAGAAAACTACAGATCTATATTGTTGATGAACTTGGATGCAAAACTTCCAAACAAAATACTAGCAACGCCCATTCAAAACCACATTAAGAAAATCATACACCATAACCAAGTTGGGTTCATCCCAGGGATGCAAGGCTGGTTCAACATACAAAAACAATCCATGTAATCCACCACATAAACAGAACTAAAAACAAAAATTGCATGATCATTTCAATAGATGCTGAACATGCAAGTGTTTTCTTTGGCAAGAAATTAAAAACATGTCTGAAGAGACAGTTCATCAGCAGTGACCCCAGAGGGGGGTTTTGACGGGTCACTGTGACTTTCATTGGCACACAGGAGACAGCCATCAGTTGGGATACTGTCAATGAAAAAGGCATCCAGTCGAAGGAAGATTAACCTGCTGACTCAGACTACATAGGACCAAGACAAGACTGTTAACTGCCCAATTAGTTCCAATTAAATAGACAGTCTAATATCATCACACATGTATATATCAATGTTGATATATACAGGAACCATGTCCTGGAAAAGTTTTCTAGAAATATTTACAGGGATACCCTTATGACCCCCTAGTACTAAATTCAAATAATGAAGTATTTATAGTATAAAAATATATTAGTCTACTGCAAATGAATATCCCAGAAAGAGAAGCTACCAATAATGATATTAAGAAATGAAAAATGGATTCTGCCATCCACCAGCTTCTATTCATTCTTTCCACAGGTAACCTGTGATTATTGATCATTCTTTCTGACCATAGTTATTATTTTATAATCAATCTTTAGAGAATATAAAGTACAAAATTGTGTAACTCATCTGTGTCTTAGTCTGTCTGGCCTACTGTAATAGCATGCTATAGACTGGGTTGTTTATGAACACTTCTCACAGCTGGAGGCTTGGAAGTCCAAGATCAAGGATCCAGTAGATTTGGCATCTAGCAGCAGATCTCTTTCTGGCTCATAGATGATCATCTTTTTGCTCTGTCCTCACATAAAAGCAGAGACAGAGGAATCTTCAGGGGGCCTCTTTGAGATGGGCACTAATCTAATTCACAAGAGTTCCAACCGCACCATCCAATCACTTCTAAAATGGCTACCTCCAGATTCTATCACATTGGTGAATAAGTTCAACCTATGAATTTGGGACAGACACAAACGTTCTGTCTACAGCAGTCCATGATAACTGACTGATGCTTAATTAGGGCAAAATAAACTCATTTTGACTCACAGATTGAATCTGTCTTTCTCATACAGTATATTTGGATCCTCCTGTCGACCCAGTCAATCAATGCCTGCTTCTGAAAATAAGCAAATGAATAATTCACTTCTACACCCCCTCCAAACCAAAGCATTGCATTACTGTGTCCAGAATGGTATTTTCACATTGACCCCTCAACCTACAGAAATCTGGTCTTCATTATTTTAATTTCTATCACTTTTCTGAAACAGCTCTAATGTACAAAGACCACCAAACTAACAAAAATATTAATTATGATAGCAAAAAAAAAACTGCTCAGTACATATTCTTATTGGCAATTCAATACCTTAATGCAGCACAAACACTATTTCCTTTTGAAAACAGTTCCTTTGCATGCAATTACTTTCAACTCACCTCTTTCTCCTGTTTTTGATGATTAAACTCTACTTTGCCTTTTTCGTAAATACAAGAATCAGCCTTCCAAATGCTCATGATTGTTCTTTAAACAGCTTATTTGCCAACTTATTCCTGCTCTTTCCCCTCAGTTGTATGCATGCCATTTTTTTGCTTTTCTTATCATTTTTACTACATGTTCATTGCTTTCATAAATAAAATGTTTTCTAGTTTTGCAAGGCCTGCACATCATGTAGAAGAGTTGCACTATGAAATTATTCTGGACTTGCAATTTTATTCAGTATTACCACTCCCCTTATGATTGTGTGGAAAGGTATTTACTCTCATGCAATCCATTGTAATATACAGGTATATACATGTATATACATCATGTATATACAGGTACATGTATGTGTAAGTATATTTTTTCACTTTAACAAAATATATTTTTTTAATGTCGTAAAATCGCATTCAGCTCTTCCAGCGCCATCAGAGCATCACTGGGATTCATCCTTGCCTCTGGTTGTGCTACTGATTCTTGTGTGGGGGGTCACATCTAAACCTGGAAGTGGTACATGGTAGGTTATTTTTATCCCTTGATGTGCTGGTTGATGATAACTTATTTTCTACAGCAGCTGTGCTAATTCACATATTCATTATGCAGTATTAAATTTTACTCAGATGTCAAAGAGATGATCTAAGATTTTTTTTTTACTTACTTTGCCTCCTCATTGTCACATGTTATTGTTCATCATTTCAACTTTTGCCTGTTGGGTGGCTGTGAAGTCACCCCTTCCTGTCCTTTAATTTGCACTTCCCAAGCTATTAGCTGGATTTAAGATCACTTTGTATCTTATTGATTGTCCTTTCATGCCTCTTTTTTATGAAATGCCTGCTCGAGTGTGCCTTAATGTCCCATGCTTTTATTGAGATGTAGCTTACAGATGGTAAAATACACACAACTTAAATGTATAGATCAATGAATTTCTAGATATTTTTATGCTTTGTAATAAAATCCTATATCAATTCATAAAATCTCCTATCACTGTAAAATTCTATGAAATTTTTTAGGAGCAGACAATACCATTTTCAAAAAATCTTCCAGAAGTATAAAATATTACTTTAAATATCAGTTTGTGAGGCTAGCATAGTGTTAATATGAAAATAGAGGGGGAAAACATAAGAAAAGAAAATAAAAAAAGATTATCAATCAGTTATATGTCTCAAAAATCATAAATTATTATCAAACCAAAATAGGTTATACAAAAATATGATGATATCTATGACAGATTGTTTTCTCAGAAATTTATGAAACATGAAGAAATTAAGGAAGTCATAAATAATTGAAGATATATACTATGCTCATTTTATAATATTTACTATTGTAAAGTATCAATTATTTTCAAAATGATTTATTGAGTCTGTCATCCAAACAAATGTCTTAGAGGACTTTTAAAATTTTTTTTCAATTTGCAAAATGAATTTAGACTTATGGGACTCAGAAGGGCCAAACTATATTTTGAAAAGATACCTTTGAAGTATTTATTTCTAGAATACTATAATTTATTTTAAAAAGTCACAGACTTTTTTATACAGCAATTGCCTTTCAGTAAGTAAATAGAAACATGAAATATAATAGAGAATAGCAAACGAATTTGCTAAATTGTGGATAATTAGTTGATGTGAAACAGAATTCTGGGAAAAATGTGGGCTTTTCAACACCACCAAAAAATAAGTTCCATTGGTAATTCATAGGAAATGCTGTAAATTAAACCCTATCTTAAACCATATAAAGAAATCAGTTCTGGAGACAGTTTGTTTCTAAATATAAAAATAAAACAAGGCATCCTCTAGAGGAAATATCTTCAAGAATGTGGAATGTGTAAACATTCTTGAATGAAATAAAAGTTACAACTTCCTTTCGAAAAGATTAATAATTTAAAAATTATTTATGTGACATGGATAAAAATGAAAACTATATGTTCTTACAAATCCCTATTACAGTGTCTCTCATGTCAATTGAATATTTAAAATGCTTCGCTTTCTGTTTCTGGAGTGGTTTTGTAATGGTTAATTTACAATTATGTTTCCTTAAAAACAAACATTAATTTAACAAAATTACTTAGTAACACTGGAAACATCTTCCTAAATTTGAATGTGTTAAAATTTTAGGATATTGAGTCTCAAAATTGAATGTCTCTGAATATTTATTTTTCTTTTAGATCATCTGTGCACTAAAATAATTGTTTTCTTTTTTTCCAGAATATTTGGTGTCCTTATACCAACATGGTTAATTTTATATATCTATTTTATCATATTTTCAGAAATGTAACTATTGGCAAAATCATTTTAATAAATTGCATTTCTTTTCAAGTAAGTATCATAATTGTTCACCTTGATTTGTTCTTTAAATATGTGATCAACATTTTACCATTATTCCCAATAGTCATAAAAGAAGTTGAAGATATGTATGACCTTAACACATATCTATCACCCTCAAGTCTTCTGAAGCTGAATCAGGCTGGGAGGTACAGAAGTGAAAATAATAATACTGACAACAAATAATGATAATAACAACAACGATGATAATGCTACAGATAAAAGTACAAAATATTCTGGAAAGTCAAGCTGAATTTTCTACAATTTAGGTTGATGAGTATTCAAAATTCTAACAGAGGTAGCCCCACAAACATGTAATGCTCTTAGTCTACAGCATAAGTGAATAATCCCACAGAAAAGGACCCAGGGAGAGGCTGACTAAGGCTAAGGAATATGATGGAATTAAGCTCAGTCCTGGAAAAATATGATCTATCTTGATGAAGTCCCCCCACAAATATGATCCCATAATGCTGTCTCTTCTCACTTTGGTCTCATTGTCCTGTCTTTGTCATACCACAAATCAATGAGTATGATCAAGAACAAGACTGTATTTCCAACACAAAGTGAAAAGTTCAATAGAAATAATTCATAGATGATACACACATTAGAATAAGCACTCTAATACACTGTTGGTGGGATTGCAAATTAGTGCAACCACTTTGGAAAACAGTGTGGAAGATCCTCAGAAGAATGGGCATGAACCTACCATATGACCCAGCAATACCACTTCTAGGTATCTACCCAAAAGAATGGAAACCAAATTACCAGACTAATGCATGCGTATCTATGTTTTTAGCAGTACAATTCACAATTGCCAAACTATAAAACCAGCCAAGATGTCCATCAACAGATGAATGGATTACAAAACTATGGGATATGTACACAATGAAATTTTACACAGCCATCAGAAGAACAAAATTATATGATTTGCAGGGAAATGGATGAAATTAGAGAACATTATGCTTAGTGAGATTAGTCAGTCACAAAAAGTGAAAAGTCGGATGCTCTCCTTAATATTCAGAAGCTAGGGAGAATAGGGAATAGGAGGGACTCTAGACAAAGATGGAGAAAACCTCAGATGAGTAAAGAAGGCAGCCTAACTGAGGGAGATGGGAGGGGGAAGAGGGAAACACCCCAATGCATAGGATATACATATACAAACTTATCAAAGTCAACTACTATGCTAAACAGGAGAAGGAGGGAAGGGGGAGGGAATGGGGGTGGGAATTGGGGGAGGGCTAATGGACTGATACTTGCATGTATACTTCTACCACCCTAAAACCCATGGAGATGCATGATTAAAATGAACCAATTAAAAAAAAAGAATAAGCATAGAATGCTTTCAAAATAACCATGATTAATATATTCAGAAGTTAGATAAGCAGAGGAGAAAGTACTAAAAGGTAGAGAGTTTTCTGAAATAATCGTTATTTATAAAAAATTATTTTCAAAATTAAGCCACAGAAAATCACAATTTCTCACACTGAGAGGTGATTAGATGTTTTAGAAGCAGATTGCTTTTGCAAAAGGAAAAGGTAAAAACTAGAAGAAAGGCAAAATCACATTTCAAAGCAGAAATAGAATGAGAAAAGAGGATGAACACTCAGAAAGGAGAATAAGACACAGGTGAGAGAAAGTTTCTAGTGTACTGGGTGTCCCACAGGGGAGGAGAAGAACGCAGCTCAGATTTTAAGTCTGAGAACAGATATTAACCCACAGATTCCAAGTGACCAAGGAGGACAAAATAAAAGAACACAGCATAGGAAATTCATGGTTGAAGTGCCCAAAACCAAAGACCAAAAGAAAATAATACAGAAGACAGAGAAAAAGAAAAAAAAAATTGTAACAGAAGTGATGGGATTCAGGGGGAAAAATGAATACCATCTTTAAAATGCTGAAATAAATTTTCTTTCATCTTTTATATTTAGCAAAACTATTCCCCCAAAATGAAATGAGAGCAAGGACATTGTCAGATAGCAAAAAAGGAAATTTTGTCATTTTCAGTCATGCTTTAAATAAATACAAAAATGAGTTCTTAAGAAAAATTTATAAAAATGGGAAAAATAGAACTACCGAAGGAATGAAGGGAAACTTGAGAAATAAATATGTTTAAAATTACACGGCTATTTTTGGCCACAAAACCACAATAGTGATCATTTTGTGTGATGTAATTGTGTGAATAATTCAACCAAAGATTTCAATAAAGTAAGATGAGAAAATGTTAAAAAAGAGATCAGATGCCCTAAATTTCTAGTTTTGGTTGTTTGTAAATTGTTTGAAAACTGATTTTTATTAATTGAGGATGAATGTTGTATTTTTTTAGTGCAACCAGTAAGAGGATTAAAAAAGAAAAATAAGTAAAGAGAATCTGGATACAGTTTTACTGTTGAGACACGCAAATAAGTTGGATGTAGAGTATCAGAGTCAAAAATAGACTCTGAAGTTGTTGGCCAGGACAACTGGGAAGGCAGACTTTCTATCAGCTGAGAAAAGTGTTAAGTGGAGCAGGGTTGAGGGATGTGGGGAGATGAGATGTTAGCTTTGGACATGTTCACATTTTCAACAGGTGCACATTTTATCCTGTAAATTCAGATTGGCTAGATCCATACCTTCTCCTTAAAGAGGCAGAATGGAGAATACCACAATGTGTCTCTCCTCTGTAATTTTTCTGTGGCTAACACATTGTTTTCCACTACTGCTGACTTGGGTTTCTTTCTGACACTCTTATCTGTGTAGTTTGTGTATATCCCATCAAGTGCTTCACTTGTTAGCATCAGTCTTTAACTCTCAGTGGACAAGCACATTTCTAAGACACATCAGGGCATTATTGATGCCCTATATAAATGTATATCGATTTGGATAAAATTATATGAAAATGTGGAATATGACTGTAGCCACTTGGTTTTGGGATTCTTGGCTGGCTGGACATAATTTGGAAGCTATCTCCCCCAAATTTAGTGAGTCTGAATTTAATGGTCTCAAAAATATATAGCAAGTATTTGATATTTTATAATAAAAATGGCAACATCATTAACAATCAGAGAGATGCAAAACAAACTACCCTGAGATTTCACCTAACCCCAATTAGAATGGCAATCATTAAAACCTCAAACAACAACAAATGCTGGCAAGGATGTGGAGAAGTACTCTAATATACTGTTGGTGGGACTGCAAATTAGTGCAACCACTTTGGAAAACAGTGTGGAGGATCCTCAGAAGAATGGGAATGAACCTCCCATATGACCCAGCTATACCACTCCTGAGTATCTACTCAAAATAATGGAAACCAAAGTACCAGAGTAATGTATACATATCTATTTTTATAGCTGCACAATTCAGCTGAGATGTCCATCAACAGATGAATGGATCACAAAACTATGGATATATACACAATGGAATTTTATTCAGCCATAGAAAAGAACAAAATTATGTCATTTGCAGGGAAATGGATGGAACTGGGGAGCATTATGCTAAGTGAGATTAGTCAGTCACAAAAAGTGAAAAGTCAGAGGCTGGGCGTGGTGGCGCACGCTTGTAATCCCAGTACTTTGGGAGGCAGAGACCGGAGGATCCGGGTTCGCGGCCAGCCTCAGCGCACGCATGCGCTCTCGCTCTCTCTCTCTCTCTCTCTCTCTCCCTGTCTCTCTCTCTCTCTCTCTCTCTCTCTCTACCTAGTGAGGCCCTCTGC
>PVJS01032294.1:0-22869 GCA_004027185.1 Glis glis | reverse complement strand
TGAATTCCTTTGATATCCTTCTCCTGTCTTATTGCTCTGGCAAGAGTTTCAAGGACTATGTTGAAAAGGAGTGGTGATAGTGGGCATCCTTGTCTTGTTCCTGATTTTAAGGGGAATTCTGGCAATTTTTCCCTGTTCAATATGATGTTGGCTTTGGGTTTCTTATATATTGACTTGATGATGTTGAGGTACGTTCCTTTATTCCAATTTTCTGTAGAGTTCTTAGCATGAATGGGTGTTGAATATTGTCAAATGCTTTTTCCGCATCTATTGAAATGATCATGTGATTTCAACCAACAACACCTGAATACACATTTTTCTCAGCTGCTCATGGAACATTCTCCAAAATAGACCACATACTGGGTCACAAAGCAAGCACCAGCAAATTTAAAAGATGTGATATAATTTCCTGCATCTTCTCAGATCACAATGAATTGAAACTGGAAATTAACAACAGGAAGACAAAAAGTAATCACATAAGTACATGGAGACTGAACGATACACTCCTGAACGAGGACTGGATCAGGAAAGAAGTAAGGGGAGAAATAAATAAAATTCCTGGAATTAAATGAAAATAGAGACACAACATCAAAATCTGTGGGACACCTTGAAAGTGGTGTTAAGAGGAAAATTTATAGCACTGAGTGCCCACATAAGAAAAACAGAAAACATCCAAATAAATAACTAATGACACACCTCAAGGATCTTGAAAAACAGGAACAGTTGCAGCCCAAAGCCAGTTGAAGGCAGGAGATAACTAAAATCAGAGCAGAAATTAATGAAATAGAAAATAAAAAAGCAATACAAAACATCAACAAAACAAGAAGCTGGTTCTTCGAGAAGTTTAACAAGATTGACAATCCACTAGCTAATCTAAACAAAAGAAGGAGAGAATCAACGCAAATTACCAAAATCAGAAATGAAACAGGGGATATCACCACAGATAGTGGAGAAATCCAGAGGATCATAAGAAGCTACTTTGAAAACTTATATTCCAATAAATTGGAAAACATGGAAGAGGTCGAAAGATTTCTAGACACATACAACCTACCTAAATTGAACCAAGACGATACAGAAAAACTGAATCAACCAATAGCAAGCACAGAGATAGAAACAGCAATAAAAAGTCTTCCCTCAAAGAAAAGCCCAGGTCCAGATGGTTTTCCAGCCGAATTTTACAAAACCTTCACAGATGAACTAAAACCAATACTTCACAAGCTATTCCATGAAATTGAAAGAGATGGAATTCTTCCAAACTCTTTTTATGAGGCCAACATCACATTAATACCAAAGACAAATAAAGACACCTCAAGGAAAGAAAATTACAGACCAATATCATTAGTGAACATAGACGCAAAAATTCTAAATAAAATACTAGCCACGTGCATTCAAAACCATATTGAGAAAATTGTACACCATGACCAAGTTGGTTTCATCCCTGGAAAGCAAGGCTGGTTCAACATACGCAAAACAATACATGTTATCCACCACATAAACCGAACTAAAAACAAAAAGTCAATTGATTTTCGACAGAGGTGCTAAACACATACATTGGAGAAAGGACAGTCTTTTCAACAAATGGTGCCAGGAAAACTGGTTATCTACCTGTAGAAAAATGGAACTAAATCCTTACCTCTCACGCTACACAAGAATCAACTTAAGATGGGTCAAAGACCTGGAAGTTAGACCAGATTATGTGAAATTCTTAGGAGAAGGCATAGGTTCAACAATCGGACATATAGGCACAAGTGGAAACTTCCTCAAGAAGACCTCCAAAGCACAGGAAATTAAAACAAGAATTAATAAGTGGGATAGCATGAAACTACAAAGTTTCTGCTCATCAAAGGAAACCATCAAGAGCCTAAAGAGAAAGCCTATGGAATAGGAGATGATCTTTGCAAGCTATCCCTCTGACAGAGGTCTAATATCTAGGATGTACAAATAATTTAAAAGACTTTACACTAAGAAAACAAATAATCTAAGACTAAAAAAACACTAAGAAAGAATACACTAAGAAAACAAAGAAGTGGGCAACTGAATGAATAGATACTTCACGAAAGAAGAGATACAAATGGCCAATAGATACATGAAAAAATGTTCATCATTAGCAATCAGGGAGATGCAAATCAAAACTACTCTAAGATTTCATCTAACCCCAATTAGAATGGCAAGCATTGAGAAGTCAAACAATAAAAAATGTTGGCGAGGATGTGGGTAAATTGGGACTTTTCTATACTGTTGGTGGGATTGCAAACTAGTTCAACTACTGTGGAGATCAGTGTGGAGATTCCTCAGAAAACTGGGAATGGATCCATGATATGATCTAGCTATACCACTACTGGGTATCATACCAAAGGGATTGAAACTAGAAAACAACAGTAATATATGCATACCCATGTTCATAGCAGCACAATTCACAGTGACCAAATTATGGAACCAACCTAGGTATCCATCAACAGATGAGTGGATTACAAAATTGTGGGAAATACACACAATAAAATTCTACTCAACAATAAAAAATAACAAAATAACACCATGTGGAAGAAAGTGGAAGGATCTGGAGAACATTATGTTAAGCGAGATCAGTCAATCACAAAAAAGAAGGGACATATGTTTTCATTAATATGTGCAAACTATGGAGTTGTGAGGACACACAAGGGACTCCAGCTGATAATGGAGAACCCTCAGTGGGGCAGGGGAAGTGGTACAAGGGAAGGGGAAGGACAAGAAAAAAGCAAATCAGTGGAATTACTATCATAAACAATATGTACATGTGAGAATATACCAACATCATTCTCAGTACTTCATATGGGTGGGGGGAGGGGGAACACTAAGAGCTGTGTGTATGCATGTTAACATAAAATAGATATTCATTGTTATGTGAGACTCCAATGCACCAATAAAAGCACGTTAAAAAAAGAGTGAAAAGTCGGATGTTCTCCCTAATATGTGGAAGCTAGGGAGAATGGGACTTAGAAGGGACTCCAGACAAAGGAGAAAACATTAGTTGAACAAAGAAGGCAACCTATCTGAGGGAGATGGGAGGGGGTAAGAGGGAAATACACTAATGCACATGATGTATATACACAAACTTGTCAGAGTCAATCACTATGTGGAGCACAGAAAGGAGGGAAGGGGGAGGGAATAGGGTGGAATTTGAGGGAGGGCTAAATGAGCAATGTGTGCATGCATGCTTCTGATACCCTGACACTTATCAAAATGTATAACTACAATGCAACAATAAATGTAATAAATTAAAAAAATAAAATAAAATAAAAAAATGCTAACTTTACATAAGAACGAGAGCCTATGGCAGTTTTAAAAATGGAGTTTAAGTTAGGCTATTCTTTCAATAGGAAAGGTCTAATTATATTCTCACATCTAGGTAACTGGGGTATAAGCCATAAGCCACTGTCCATTACAACAGCCACCTGATGATCTCATTATTATTATTTTTTGGCACTGGGAATTAATCCCAGGGGCATTCTACCTCTGAGCTACACCCGCAGCCCTTAAATTTTTTTTAAATTTTGAAACAGGGTTTCACTAAGTTGTTGAGAGTCTTGCTATGTTGCTGACGCTGTCCTTTAACCTGCAATCCTCCTGTCTCAGCCTCCCAAATACTGGAATTACAGGCATTCACCACCACAACTGGCTTGAGAATCCAGAATTCTGAATAATTTTGTAGCATCAAATCCTTACTTTAGTTTTTCTCAATCAGGGCTACACATTGGAATCATCTAGACTTTTTTTTTTAATTTCTAATACTTGAGCTCTAACCCAACACATACTAAAATCAGTAAAAATCTGGGAGAAAAAATGTACAAAAATAAAGAACACTTCATTTTTATCTTTATCATTGGAACAAAGTCCACTCAGAAGAGAGAATAAAATGATTCTACCTGATTAGTCATTTTTCAAAGATTCAACTTTATTCTGGCTTGTGCTGCTCCATTATTTTCCAGGATCATTTTGATTATGAAGATAAGAATTTTCTCACCTTGATGGACAAGCTAAATGAAAATGTTAGGACTCTGAGCTCCCCATGGATGGAGGTGAGGCCAAGAGTCTTTCTTCCTGAGAAAATTCATATGTCCTTTTTTACTGGAATGTATAAAATTCTGTGTAGACCAATTGGAAAAATGAATGTTTGGTCATGACAGTCCTGTCCACAGCATCATCAGGTGAACATCTGGGAAAGATTTCGGAGCTCTTTATTTTAAATCCAGGAAAATGGAGATGTACACATAGGGCTGGCTTTCAAGTCTGTTCACTCCCTGTATGGTGGTTTTCCATTAAAATCCTAAGGGCTGTTTCTATAAAGTATTTTGTCCAAAGGACGATCACTCCACTCAATGAACTGGACATCCAGATGCTTGATGAAAGCTTTTTCTTTCTCTATAACATAATATATTTTTGGTGGTGGTACTGGAAATAGAACCCAGGAGTATTCTACCTCCTAGCTACACCCCTAGCCTCCTTAATTTTTAAATTTTGAAACAGGGTCTTGCTATGTTGCTGAGGCTGGTATCAAACCTGTGATCCTCCTATCTCAGCCTCCAAGTACTGGAATTACAGGAGTGTGCCACCATGCCTGGCCAAGGGACAATATATGGGTAGGGGTGTTTGATCTTCAGTTGGCATCCTAGCTGACAAGTTAACAGCGATAATATTGACAAGTCAACAGGTTTTATGGTGTATGAATCATAAAAATCTCACAGTTTTACCCTGTGTTTGTTTGACATATCTCACAGTCATACTAAGTAATAAGGATGCTCTGGTGCACAAGATTTCAAGGCATTGAAGGCATTCACGCATTCACGCTCGACTTCTAATATGCTCATTCCAAGTCCAAGGTTGGTTGACAGAAATAAAAGCAGCAGGGACGGGCTTTGTACCTTAAATCAGTGTACCCCAAGTCCCTCGATTTCTATTTTATTTTTATTTTTATTTTTTTTGTGGTACCGGGGATTGAACGCAGGGGTGTTCTACCTCCGCGCTACGCCCCCGGCCCTATTTTTTTATACTTTATTTTGAAACTGGGTCTCACGAAGTTGCAGAGGGCCTCACTAAGTAGAGAGAGAGAGAGAGAGAGAGACAGGGAGAGAGCACGCGTGCGCGAGCTGAGGCTGGCCGCGAACCCGGATCCTCCGGTCTCCGCCTCCCAAAGTACTGGGATTACAAGCGTGCACCACCAAGCCTGGCCCTCGATTTCTATTATTATCTACAAAATATGAATCACATGATTCAATACCTACTTGTAATTCAAGGGCATGGATGAATTAATGTAGAAAATGAGTAAATTGATATAAAAATGACTTTTTGAAATAAAGATGAAGTATAAATTTAGAAAATGGACATCATATTTGAAGTTCTGGCCAGAATATTTTCCTAGCAGTCATAATAATAATATTGATACTATGATACAGTATGATAATAATATTATAAAATATAATAAATATAATAATAGTAATAGACACAATTACAATAACCCATTAAGAAAGATGCTACATTTTATTCATATTTGTAGCTATAATTTCTGATCAGGGCTTGCTACATGGTACATATATCTTACTTTAATTTTTTTTTTTTTTTTTTTTTTTTTTTGCAGGACCAGGGATTGAACGCAGAGGCGTTCTACCTCCGTGCTACGCCCCCGGTCCTATTTTTTTATGCTTTATTTTGAAACCGGGTCTCATGAGGTTGCGGAGGGCCTCACTAAGGAGAGAGAGAGACACACACAGAGAGAGACAGAGACAGAGACAGAGCGAGAGCTGAGGCTGGCCGCGAACCCGGATCCTCCGGTCTCAGCCTCCCAAAGTACTGGGATTACAAGCGTGCGCCACCACGCCAGGCTATCTTACTTTAATTTTAAAAAAATAATTCATTATTTCTTTTAGTAGTCTACAATACTTTCTCTGCTCTCATTATCTTTCATGTAGTCATAACACAAAAGTTAAAAATATTGCTTATGTAAAAGTTATGTTATGCCAGGTGTGGTGACACACACCTGTAATCCCAGTACTTGGGAGGCTGAGACAGGAGGATCACAGTTTTGAGGCTAGACTAGACAACTTAGCAAGACCTTTAGCAAATTAGGGAGACCCTGTTTCAAAATGCTCCTGGGTTCCATCCACAGTATCACAAAAAAAAAATGTTATGGAGAAAGTAAAAGAACAACCAGAATTTCTGGATGATAATAACCCTTGGGATTTTATTGTCTCCTGATCATAACGGAGTAAGTAAAATGCTAACACAAGCTCAGTTATTTGATTGCTTGCTTGATCATATTGAGGTTCAATGAATATTTTTGTAATTACTAGAGATGTTTAAATGGTAAGCCAGAAATGTTTGACAAGATAAAAATTATCTGGCTGAAGAGACACAGAATGCAAAGGGCAGGTGAAATGGAAGGATTTTCCAAACAGGTTAAAAAATGAAAAGTATCATGCCATAATATGAAGATGGACATCATCATTGCACACAGTGTATTGAAGCATGGGAAAGAAGAGCTTAAGCTGGGTGGGCTACCTGCAGGTTGAAACAGATCCTGAAATAATGGCAGTGGTGTGCAGGAGAGTGAATTCCATGTGGACTGAAAGGTGTAGGTTGAGGTGTGTGGTGGGAAAGAGTAGATGGGAGAGAGAAGCCTTCCTTGAATATAACGTCAAATGAATTCTCAGATAGGGAGTTAGAGCTCCATGTCTCTCAGGTAACTTGTAGGGTGAACCGTGCTGTTACAGCACCATTTGTTAAGAAGGCTGTTTATTCTCATCACATTTCCTTGGCATCCTTGCCAAAAATCAATTGAGTATAAATGTGAGGGTTGGTTTGGTTGGGGGAGAGGGGCTTGGCAACCTTCAAGTAGCAGCAATCCCTCTATGCAGATTACTGGGACCACCCATTTCAGAGGTGTTCTCTATGATAGTATTTTGCTGCCGTTTGTAGATGGGATGAAGCTGTGTAGATTAGATTCCTTCTATGAGACTGGCTTACCGTGGTCTCTATCGAATGATTGCCCTGCACAGTTCTTCACCATCAATTTGAGATAAGCAGTGCACTGCTTGCTCACTTGTCTCTTTGAAGCTCTTGCTCCAGCTTAACTCAGCTTGACTTCTTCTTGTACACTATTGTTTGCAAAGGTAGCTTGTCAGTTTTGCTTCTCACTCTTTTCCCCTTTGTTACTCTTCCTACTGACCTGCCCTAGTCAGGGTTTGGAGTGAATGAATAATTCCTTCCTGTTTTCTGTTCCAATAGCTGGGATTTCTGAGCCCTCCAAGCCTCCAAGAGCCTTGAATTGAGTCTTAGAGCTTTCACTTGGTTGCCGCCCTGGGATCAGTTCTTCTTTCATTGCTTCGATTGTGGACTATGGAGGAATAGAGGTTTGCTGCCTGGTCCACTCCACCATCTTCCATCCCTAGCAACTTTTCTTTAAGTCTCCATCAGATCAGAACTGAGAGAGCCAGTTACAGTCTATTTGAAACAGCTAAAGCCACCCAAATTATGAATACTTTTATTTCATCAAATCATTAACTTTCCCAGCTATTAATCAAGGCTACATATGGGGAGCGTGTTACTCAGCTTTTCATCATTATGACAAATACCTGGGAAAAACAACTTAGAGGAGAAAATATTTATTCTGGCTCATGGTTTCAGTCTACCATTGGCTGACTCCATTGCACTGGGCCAGAGGTGAGGCAGAACACCATGGAGGAAGAGAATGGTGGAGGAGAGCTGCTCAACTCCTGGAAGTTAGGAAGCAGAGAGAAAGAGAAGGAGAGAGGGAGAGGGAGGAGTGAGGGAGGAAAAGAGAGAGAGAGAGAGAGAGAGAGAAGAGAGAGAGATTTGGGACAAAATATAGTCCCTAAGAACACACCCCCAGTGACCTATTTCCTCCACTCTGCCCATCTGCATACAGTCTCCACTACCTCCCAGTAATCCATTCATCTATCAATGGTTTAATCTACTGATGAAGTCTCATTATGCAATCACACTCTAGGGGCACCCTCCCCCACGTCCCCTTTGAACATTGCTGTATTCCTGACAAACATTCAACACATGATCATTTGAGACAGTCCAGATTTATCCATAACAATAAATATCTGGGTTATTATTATTTTTTAATTGCCAGTATGTGGTCCCTACCAATTATGTAAAAATTAACATTTTATTCTTATCTTTGTCATTGGGACAAAGTACACTTAGAAGTCAGATTAATGTTCTTTAATCTGATTGGTCACTCCTTTTTCAAAGAAAATATTGAATTAGCAGAGAACATTGTGAAAGTTTAGACTGTGGGCTCATAGTTGTCTCAGCAACAAGAGAAGGCTTCAATGGATCTTGTCGTGGTCCTGGTGTTTCTTCTCTCATCTCTGCTGCTTGTTTCACTGTGGAGACAGAGCTCTGGACTGGGGAAACTCCCTCCTGGCCCCACTCCTCTCCCAATTATTGGAAATATTCTGCAGATAGATGTTAAGAACATCAGCAAAACCTTAACCAAGGTAAGAATGCTTCATGCTCCTCTGTGGCTTGTGAAGAAGAGTAAATGACCTTTGTTTTTAAATAAGATATATCTCTGGAGGCACACTAATGTGATGGATGATTGTAAAGCAAACATTCCCTGTAAACTCTGGTGTACTTGTTGCCTTTTCCAGTTTGTCATTTTCAGAAATTGTGGAATGAAGTACACATTTTGTGAGTAGATAAACATTTAGGTCCTTGTTCAGTAGAATCAGAATCACAAAGTAGCAAATGCTGTGAGCGCTTCTTCACTTCTTTGCTTCACAGACATTTACTATGATTTTTGCTGAAGGTCAGTGGTAAGGGAAGTGTTTGCAATTAGAGATTTTCTTTGATAAGCCTTGTACTCTATTTGCCCGGTGTTTTCTTCAGGATCGCATTACTGTAGAATTCTCTGAAGAATCGACTTATGCCCTATGTCAGGGAAATAGCTGTGGGTATGGTATAGAGCAATGAGTGAGAGAAACAAGCAATGAGTCAGCATCTAATCGATGGTATCAGAATCCTTTTGATTTCTGTACAAATAATTTATCTGGGATTGAGAATGCAGGAGAGAGGAAGGAATGGTTCTTGCAGCAGATGCTTTCTGTCCTGGATCTACCTCTGTGGTGCCCAGTCTGTGTTTGTAATGCCAACAGACTCCACAGTGAGCTGGGCTTTAGTATTCCCTGATGACTTAAAAATACAGATTTCTAGAGTTCTTCATAGGACTCTCAGGATCTCTTTGGGAAGAGCTTTACAATCAATCCAGAAGCATGCTTCTGGGTTTAGATTTCAAGGTGGCGATGGGGATGGGGAGTAAATAGCTCAAGCATTAAATATTGAATAAAGAGACATTCAAGTTCTATATATTAGCCTTGGGACACTGGAATGAATTTGAAATTTTCCGACCTCAGTTTTTTTCTATGTAAAACAAGGCAAATAAACCTGTGAATGTGTTAATATGAGAAGTAATTGTAATCTGTATACCAAGTACTTGGCCCATTGTGAGGCAAGTGATAAGCCATCTACAAGTGGCAGTTATCATAATCATCATCATATTGTGTATGAAATCTAAAAGCACTTGAAGCTGTGTATGGTAGAATTCGAACATAAAAAATACAATAATAATATCAGTCAGAATCAAGTTAAATATATGGACTCAATAGTGACTTTTGCAGTAATATTTTCAGTTTTCTGAAGTCTATGGCCCTGTGTTCACTCTGTACTTGGGCATGGAGCCCACTGTGGTGTTGCATGGACATGAAGCTGTGAAGGAAGCCCTGGTTGATCATGGGGAGGAGTTTGCTGAAAGATGGGCTTCCCCAATTTTTGAAAGGTGTGATAAAGGTCTTGGTAAGTGGTTGTGTGCCTGTGTGTGCATGTGTGTATGCTGTGCAGCAGGCATGGGGATGAGGAGGATGGAAAATGGAGATTTAAGAGAGCCTTAGGAAGCAGCACTTGTTCATCCATGTGGTTGCCATGTGCCAGGTCAAACCCCCTTCTCCCTCCTACTCTGTTTCCCTTCCATGTAGGGCTCATTTTCAGTCATGGAAATACATGGAAGGAGATGCGTCGCTTCTCACTCATGACCCTGCGGAATTTTGGGATGGGGAAGAGGAGCATTGAGGACCGAGTTCAAGAGGAAGCCCGCTGCCTGGTGGAGGAGCTGAGGAAAACCAACGGTGGGTGCCTCTTTCTATCAAACACCGTACCAGACTGCCCTCTTCTCTTTTGACCACCTTGGAAACATTTCAAGTGTGACAAAATCTTTCATTGCGCACCCTGGCATTGACCTCATGTGGAAGGTGGAAGGTTGGAAGCAGAAATCCAGGGAGTGTCTGTGTGTTAGTTCTGTGTATACAGGAATGTCTAGGCTTGTGGTGTGGGTATAAAAGATATGTTCATGTTTTCTCTCTCTAATTTTGTTTCTTTTCCTTTAAATCAGAAATCACAAATATAGGTTTTAAGTTTATTTCTGGAAGAGTTAAGGAGCAGTATTTCCCCCTTAGCATAAATGTGGGTCACCTATGTCAGATCATTTCACCTGAGAATGCTTGGAAATGAGACACAATGACAGTGGCCCCGCCACACCCATATGAAGCAGGATCCTTGTGATTTCCATTTTCATGTAATTGGACTATATTGGTTCAATCATCGTTAATGACATGTCTCAGGATTTCAACCAGGCCCATGCCTACAGTTGTGACTAATAAGGATAGAATGTATGGTTTTAATTGTTTAGGTATATCTTACCACAATTCTCCTCAATTATGGGTTTTTTGTAAACAGAGTACAATTAAAAAATCACCATTGATTGTTTTCATTACCCAATCGTTACTCAATTTTTACCCAATTGTTACCCAATTGATTTATATGTGTTATATGCTATAATATAATTGTAGAAAATACACCATCAGAAATTTGTAAAATGATGTCCTTAACTAGATTTCAACAATTATCCGTAAGTCTTCAGCAAGTCTTCCCTACCTGTATTCTGGTTGTTATCAGTTTGTCTTGTCTTTTCTCCCCATGATTACTGGATTATGGGTTAGATATTAATGGTAATTATTTTCCTCCTAGTGACAACTTAACTCACCTATGAAGTGTTTTTGACAATGAATCTGATTATCAGCTTGGATTCCAAATGACCTTATTTTAAAATATTCTCATTTAATTGAAGTAAAAGGAAATACTGAAAATCAGATTTTACTGAGAATGAGACATACCAGCACACACACCCAATCCCCAATGCTTTTCAGATGATCCTCCACCTCCTTGCCTAAAAAGAGCTTTTTCTAAAAGTATAGAGCATTGCCATGTTTAAAAGGAGCTGGTGCGCAAGCAGCCAACTTAACAGGTTTCCTAGTGTTCACATGCTCTGCTATTTATTCAAGACACTTTCAATCAAGTCACCCTTACTTACTGTCTAAAGATGTGAATTTGGGAGCTCCTGCATATAGTGTGTATGGTTGGTTTGATTATAGAAATTTCACTGTTAGTGATTCCTCTGAAAAAGAAAAAATTTTGTATAATTTAATTTCATTACCTGTAATAAGATAGGCTTGACCTATGTTAAGGACAGATTTTAAAACTTACTAAAACTATTTAAACTTACTAAAACACACTATTCTGTTTGAAGACCATATAGAACAATATTCCAGAATTCACAAAGGTCAGCTTTGTCCAAACAAATCAAATTTGTAGCTTCACTAAGGATTGTGAACATTTACTTCCTAAGGAGAGAGATTTGTTGTTTTTAACACTGAAATGAGAAAAATCATTATCAATTTTCTGTTTTTGTTTGCCTTTCTTGGGAGGTTATATACATATACCATAACTATGTATATATTTATCTATCTATACATTAAAATTGTTTTGTGTGTGGTACTGGGGATTGGACCCAGGGGCTTTCTACCTCTGAGCTACACCCCAGTCTTATTTTATATTTTATTTTGAAACAAGGTCTTGCTAAGTTATCACATGTTGGCCTTTAACATGAGATTCTCCTGCCTCAGCCTCTCAAATACTGGGAATATAGGTGTGTGCCACCACATCTGGCTGAGATCTGCATTTTAAACATTCTCATTGTATTCATTTCAGCAAAAAACCCATATTGTACTTCAGTATTTTACATTTTTCTTCTCATATGATATGGAGATCTGCATTACATTTTTTCTTCCAGGTACATAAACTCACCCACAATCTTTCCCTTTAGTGCTTCTCCACTGGGCCAATTCATGGTACTTTCAGCTATTCATTATGTGTAAAGTTTTCAGGTCCCCACTATTCATTCTCTCTCTGTCTCTGTCTTGTCTCTGTCTCTGTCTCTGTCTCTCTCTCTCTCTCTCTCTCTCTCTCTTTGTGCTGTTATATCTACAGACTTTGCAGATAGAGGTGATGCAGTTCTGAATCTTTGAATTATTAGGCTAAAGTGTCCTTATTTCAAAATAGCAGAACTCTGGTGTTCAAAGGGTATAAGTAAGGCATTGGAGGTGAACTGAGTGTGTGTGTGTGTGTGTGTGTGTGTGTGTGTGTGTGTACGTGTATTTTAGTTAGTATTTAATTTTAATAATACCTAGCCAAGGGCCTCCACTACTTCTGAGATATCTAATAAGTTGGGGTAGTTGTAAGAGTGTTCACCCCAGTTATTTAGATGTAAACTAATACTGAATTTGTGTCTTTCAGGATAGGCCCACACTTAATTTTATCAGTAAGTTGTAACTTTTTTCAAAGTGAAGGAAAAAGAGGTTAGTACATCTAGATAAAGTAGTTTCTGACTGGTTGAAAGATACAGAGGTTTCTTCTTTAAAAAACTTGAGAGAAAGGGGCTAATACGAAAACTTCACTGTCTATGCAAACACTCTGCAAGGGAGAGTCACCCGCAGTAACTGCTGGGATAGTTAAGTCACTAAACAGAGTGACTGCAGGAAGTTGGCCTTGAAGAATTCCTCAACCTCATTTCAGCATTTAGGCAGCAGCAGGAGGCTGTTATCTCAGCACAACATTCTCTTCCATGGACATCTGCACTGAACAGACAATTTTAAACTCCATTATTAAATTAGCTAGTTTGTGATGACCAGCTCAGGTTTGAGGTACAATGATGTTTTAATTTAATGCAAGCTCAATATTTTTTCTGTTGGGGGAAGTTGTAGGTAAGATATTGCTTAAAATGTCTGAAGTACCTTTATCTGTTAAAGATGAAGTATTTAATGTGTATTGTTTTAATGGTATTTTGAATCATTTCCACTTGTCTAGGCTCACCCTGTGATCCCACCTTCATCCTGGGCTGTGCTCCCTGCAATGTGATCTGCTCCATTATTTTCCAGAATCGTTTTGATTACAAAGACCAGAACTTTCTCACCTTGATGAAAATGTTAAATGAAAATGTCAAGATTCTGAGCTCCCCATGGATGCAGGTGAGGCCAAGATCCTTTCTTTCTGAGAAAACACTTTTAATTCTTTTGATTTTTTTAGACATATCCAACATTGTATATGGACCACGTGGTGAAATGATTGTTTGGACACTACTGCCCTGCCTAGAGCATCATTGAGTGAACATTTGGGAAACATTTCACAGTTATTCATTTTAAACCCAGGTTATTGAAGGTGTGCATGTGGGGCTGGCATTCAAGCCTCTTATCCCCCTGTCAAGTGGTTTTTCCATTAAATGTGAGAAGCCCTGATTCTATAAGGTCCTTTGTTCACTGCCTAAAGGATGACCATATCAGACAATGGACATCCAGGTCCTCTTTGCAAGCTTCCATTACCCACAAGTCCTGTCTTCCAGTCAACACTTAGAGACCTCTGCAGCATATTGCATGGCAGGAACATCTTAATTCAGGGAGAGAATATTTTCTTCAAGGAGGGGAAATATTTGGGACTGTAGAAGCTTATAGAAATCACTGACCAGGGTAGGGGCATTTGATTTTCAGTTGGCATTCCAGCTAATAGAATTAATGGTTAGGAATGACAAACTGATTGGTTTTATGGTGTATGGATGATAATAAACACTCACAATTTTACCTTGTGCTGAATTGGCACATCCTATACTCTGCCTCATTCATATTTGTGTGATCATTAGAAGTCTTTTAACTGCTCTGGTGCACATAGTCTTTGAGTGTCTTCCTCTTCTAAAATCCTGATTCCATGTCTGAGGCTGGTTGATAGAAATAAAAACTGCAGGGACTAGCTTTGTACTCTAAATCAGGGTACCCCAAGTCCTTTAATCTCTGTAGTCATCTACAAAATATGATTCATATTAATGCAGACCACCTTGTATTTCAAGCTTGTGGGGGAAAATGGATGCAGAAAATGAGTGAATTGGTAAAATGCTTTTAGAGCATAGAATTTTGGAAACATATCTAAGTTGTAGCATGCATCAGTACTTTATTTTTTGAGGCTAAATAATTTTCATGAATTATGAACTTAGGAAGTTGTTATCACTTTTGATGCTTTGGTTAGAATTTTCTCCAACAATTTTTCTACAAGCATAGAGAATTACTATATTTTGCTATAAATATTATATCTCAAGTATGCATGTATGTTTGTATCACATTGAACCTCACTATGATGCATAATAATAAGGCACCAATAAAAGTGTACTCAGAAACAGGACCGACACAATTTTATTTACATTTATACCAATAATTTCTTACAAGGGCTCAATATGTGGGACAAACCTAGTCATTAAATATTGTTTTAAAATATATCATTGTTTTCTCTTGTAGGTCTGCAATATGTTCCCTGCTCTCATTGATTATGTTCCAGGGATTCATAGTATTTTTTTAAAAAATGTTGCTTATACAAAAAGTTATATTATGGAGAAAGTAAAGGAACACCAAGAAACTCTGAATGTTGACAATCCTCGGGACCTTATTGATTGTTTTCTGCTAAAAATGAGCCAGGTAAAATGTTAATATCAACTCAGTTCTTTGATTGTTTGAGCATTTTGTGTTCACTGAATAGCTTTCGTTTTACTAGGTTTGTTTCAAAGGCCAGGCCAGTAATACTTGAAAAACACTTTGAGAACCGACTGTGTGCACGAGTTACCATCAAGAATCTTGGGAAACATGAAATAAATCGCAAATCAGTTACAATATGTTGATCCTATTCTTTAAATGAAAGCAGTCTAGTTGAGGAGAAATAGAATACACACCTAGTTATTTGAAAGAATGAACAAACAGTAACACTGAAACTTCAGCAAATCTTGGGTCTTCCACTTTTCTGCTCCATATTTAGAATAGGTGCTTCCATTTTTATAATTAAATCCTCATGTCCCCAGGTGATATCTACCCTGTCTCATATCTCTGTTTTGAACAAGGAGGAAAAAGAAAAGGGGACAGCAATAGCCTTTTGTTTATATCTTTTTGGGAAATAATATGCTGGCTAGCTCAGCTAGCTGGCAAGAGTCTTTTGAATGGAAATCTTCAGCAGGCAAGAAATAGGGTGCAGGAAATGTAGCTCAGGTCAAGTGATGTACAATCTCTGCTGTACCATGTACTACTTTCTTTAATATTGCACTCTCCAGGTTCTGGGTTGGCCACCTTTGTTTTTTTATATTCATTCATTGGTACATTGTAATTATACATTATACATATACAAGTGTCAAGTTAGCAGAATCATATATGCACACATTGTTCAATTAGCCCTCCCTCAAATCCCACCCTATTCCCTCCCGGTAGTGCTCTGCATAGTGATTGAGTCTTATAAGTTTGTATATATACATCATGTGCTTTAGTGTGTTTCCCTCCACCCCCCTCCCAGCTCCCTCAGTTAGGTCATCTTCTTTGTTCATCTAAAGTTTTCTTCTTCTTTGTCTGGAGTCCCTTCTAAGTCTCCTTCTATCTAGCTTCCACATATTAGGGAGAACATCTGACTTTTCACTCTTTGTGACTAACTAATCTCACTTAGAGTAATGTTCTCTAATTCTTTCCATTTCCTTACAAATGATGTAATTTTGTTCTTCTTTATGGCTATGTAAAATTCCATTGTGTACATATCCCATAGTCTTGTAATCCATTCATCTGTTGATGGACACCTTGGCTGGTTCCAAAGTTTGGCAATTGTGAATTGTGTAGGTATAAACATAGATACACATACATTAGTCTGGTAGTTTGGTTTCATGTCTTTTGGGTAGATGCCTAGAAGTGATATTGCTGGGTCATATGGTAGTTTCGTTCCCATTCTTCTTTTTTTTTTTTTTTGCAGTACCGGGGATTGAACCCAGGGATATTCTACCTCCGAGCTACACCCCCGGCCCTATTTTTTATACTTCATTTTGAAACAGGGTCTCACAAAGTTGTGGAGGGCCTCACTAAGTAGCTGAGGCTGGCCATGAACCCAGATCCTTCGGTCTCCACCTCCCAAGTACTGGGATTACAAGCGTGCGCCACCACGCTTGGCTTCGTTCCCATTCTTCTGAGGATCCTCCACAGTGTTTTCCAAAGTGGTTGCACTAATTTGCACTCCCACCAGCAGTGTATTTGAGTTCCTACTTCTCCACATCCTCACCAGCATTTGTTGTTATTTGTGTTTTTAATGATTGCCATTCTTATTGGGGTTAGGTGATATCTCAGAGTAGTTTTGATTTGCATCTCTCTGACTGTTAATGATTTTGAACATTTTTTCATATATGTATTGGCCATTTGTATTTCTTCTTCTGTGAAGTGTCTATTTAGTTCACTTGCCCATTTTTTGATTGGGTTATTTGTTTTTTTAGTGGTGATTTTTTTAAGTTCTCTGTATAGTCTAGATATTAGTCCTCTATCAGTGGAGGAGCTGGCAAAAATCTTCTCCCATTCTGTTGGCTCTCTGTTGAGGATCTTGATAGCTTCCTTTGCTGCACAAAAGCTCTTCAGTTTAATGCAATCCCATGTATTGGTCCTCATTTTAATTTCCTATACCTTTGGGGTCTTGTTGAGGAAGTCTTTACCTGTGCCTATGTGTTGAAGTGTTGGACCTATGCCCTCTTCAAGTAGCTGCAAGGTCTCTGGTCTGATTTCTAGGTCTTTGATCCATCTTGAGTTGACGCTAGTGCAGGGTGAGAAGGTGGGGTTTATTTCTATTTTTCTGCATATGGTTAGCCAGTTTTTCCAGCACCATTTGTTGAGGAGGCTATCTTTTTTCCAGTGGATGTTTTTAGCCCCTTTGTCAAAAATCAATTGGCTGTAGGTATGTGCATTTGTTTTGGAGTCTTCTATTCTGCTCCATTGGTCTATGTGTCTGCTTTTGTGCCAATACCATGCTGTTTTTATTACTATGGCTTTGTAGTATAGTTTGAAGTCAGGTATTGTGATGCCTCCTGCATGGTTCTTGTTGTTGAGAACTACTTCGGCTATTCTGGGTTTTTTGTTGTTCTAAATGAATTTAAGGACAGATTTTTCTATGTCGGTGAAGAATGACTTTGGTAGTTTCATGGGTATTGCATCGCATCTTTAGAGCATTTTTGGAAGAATGGTGTTGGCCACCTTTGTAACATGATAAGTTATTCCGATTCACTGCCATTAAATATGCTGGCAAATATTTTGTCAAATAATAACACCAAATCATTCCTAGGAGAAGCACAATCAACAGTCAGAATTTACCTATGAAAACTTGGTTGCCACTGTATCTGATTTGTTTGCCGCTGGGACAGAAACGACCAGCACGACACTGAGATATGCTCTCCTGCTCCTGATGAAGCACCCACATGTCGCAGGTACAACCATGGACGAGGAGAATGTGAATTTCAGAGATGTTGGGTAAAGGATGCTGGTGTCCGCATCTTGTCTTACAGAAGATTCACTATTTAACCTTCTGTGGCACCAGCTGCAATCTGTAGGATGCCTGAGAGAAATGAAGATGGCATGACACTAGGAAAAGCAATAAAACCCTGGTGCAGAGCCTGGATACAGTGGGAGGGGATCTGTGGCTGGTACAGGTAGCATGAATAGGCAGGGGATGCATATTGGTTTCATTCTGAAAAGGCCACCTTGTTCAGCAGAAAAATTCTTTTTTTTTTAAACTAGGATCGGCAGATAAATTCTTGAAGACCCCTTTACTCATTCTGGTAATTCTAATTCTGGAGTACGGACAAGGAAACTCTCCTTCCTGAAGTGTAGGTAGAAATTCTAGAATCTAGTGAGGCCATCTGAGAGAATTTTCATGCTTGGAATTATTTATAAACACAGGTTTATCAGAAAGGTATTTCCATTTTTGACAGAGTGTGATCCTAAATCTAAATCTCTTATTCCAGCAGTCTGTTTCCATAAAGCTTTTTTGACAAAGGCTATTGTTTGAGTGGGGTGGTTAAGGTGGAAAAGGAATTCTCTCCCTGACTGGGTTCCCTCCACATCTCCTCTTGTTATGTGACTGGTTTTCCTCCCCAGGAAAAGAAAGGCTTGCTCTCCAGAGAAACCCGACAAGCCTTGTACTCAGGGGCTCTATCAATGGCAGAGAAAGAGTGCAGGGGAGTGTTGAAAAGGAAGGGTTGGTAAAGGTCCACTCCTTGGTTTGGGAGATTCTGAGCACTTTTCTTCCTTCTGCTTCCAGAAATTCAGCAGGTAGACATATCCTTCATAGAGTGAACACTGTGGACCACATAACACCATATTTTGCCATCTTAATACAAAATTCTCCCCAAGTATCCAACACAAAGAATGAAATGTGGACATCCACCCAAGACCCAGAGTCATGAATTTCAGATCACCAGGATTGAAGAGAAAATCTAAAAACTTTCAGACAAATATACCATATGATATATGATTGATTATGATTCAGACTAGTACCGGAATACTCAAGAGTAACTAATACTTAAGAGAAAAAGAGTATTATAAACCTGCACATTTTCTAAAAATGTTATGCCCTTTTCCTTCTATATCAGAAAAATACTAGAGAATGTGTTGCACCCCAATGTGGGAAGCCCAGTCAGAGGAAGTCATGGGCTCCAGGAGTGGGGAGAGCTCATGGGGAGGCTGAGAGTGTCAGGGAGGCTGCTGGGCACCAGGCCTGGAGAATGCCCACTTCAGAATGTAGCAGGTAGGTGGTGCAGGTGTGAGGGCAGATGCCAGGGACAAAACAGAAGTAGTGGATGGTCTGAGGCTTCCCTGTAACTGGGCAGTGAGTCTTAAGAGTTTGAAACTTCTCCCTGGGCATTTGGAAATGATTCTTGCTCCAGAATGGAAAATTATGAACAGATATAGAGAAACAGGGTGAAGTCCAAGAAAGAACCAACAATGTAAAACAATTATATTTTTCATACCAGAAAAAACCATTTATATAACACTAGAATGAGGTAAACAATGGATATTGATGTAACCAGAACTTGTAGTCTAATCTATTCTGGTAAATGGAGAGTGGGGAAACGAGTATGTGCACTTGTTTGTTTATGTGTGTGTCTTTTGGTGGACATGTGTTTATATATAATGCATTGAAGTAGAGGTGGAAATGATCATCTTCCCATTCCAGGAAATCATTAATATTGTCCAACAATGGATAAGTAAGAAACAGAGTCCTCATTTAGAAATATGAATAAAATTTTAGAACAAGCTGCTAATCAGAGGTAGATTATGAGGCTGGTATATGAGAGTATGATGGGAGTAGCATTGCAAATACACCACTACATAAATCTTTTATAATTAAATTTCAACATCATATATTATTTTCATAACCATTTAATATTTGATTTATATTTTTTATCAAGAACTGTAAATTCTTGATGTAATTATGTTGTTTAGCTTTTGAAAGATTTGAATACTTCTATTTATATTAGTTATGTGGGATATTAATTTAAAACTATGGTCCTGTATATTGTAAAACCTAGTCTGCTGGACAGTTATATGTGTCATTATTATTGCAACCCTTTTGCATGTCTAAGTGTACCTCTGGGCATATAATATATAGTTACAATTCTGTTGGAACACCTTTGTCATGTTCCATGGAGCACTGCATTGTTACCACAAATGTACCACTTTTCTCCTAGCCCATTATTTCTTACTTGTGTCTTCCCAGCTAAAGTCCATGAAGAGATTGACCATGTGCTTGGCAGAGACCGGAGCCCCAGCATGCAGGACAGGAGCCACATGCCCTACACAGATGCTGTTTTGCATGAGATCCAGAGATACATTGATCTCCTCCCCACTAGCCTGCCCCACTCAGTGACCCGGGACATAAAATTTAGAAACTACCTCATTCCCAAGGTGAGCTTCTTCCTCCTGTGCTGCACCTCATTGCTCTCCATGTTGGAAAATTCACAGTGTGATTCCAAACCTCTATCACCCAGGATGAGAAAAGTGCACAAATCCTACATTTGGCTACTAAATGGACTTGTGCTGTTTCCAGTTTCCAGGGGCTACAAAGCTCTTTAAGAGGTTTTGAAATCTGTCACTGTGAGTCTCCAAAATTGTTTTTGCTATTCATATTGTTTTTGCTATTCTTAGGAGCTAACATTACCAGAAAATATTAAAAATTCAGTTTGTCAATTTTCCAAAAGACTATTAGATTTTTATCAAGGTAACAGTAAACGTATAGATAAATTTGGAAAGAATTGATATCTTCACCTGTTGTTTCTTTCGATTCACGAATATGGCTATTTTCCCAATTTATTTCGGGTTTGTATAATTATCTCAGTAAGGTTTTGTTTTCAATTTAGTGGCTTTTACATATTTTGCTGCATTTTTTCTGCATAACAAATATTTTTGCTCTTGCAATGAATTTTAAAACATGCTTTGGTCAGTTCTTTCTACCTGGTGTAATGAAATATATTTGATTTATAATTCTGGTCACTTTTTGCTACTAACTGCCAATGGTATATTTGTAAATTCCATTTGGAATTGTGTTCATTATCCTGTTATTTGGGCTAAAAATTTTTGGGGTGTGTGTGTGTGTGTGTGTGTGTGTGTGTATGTATGTGTGTGTGTAGTACTGGAGGATGGAACCCAGGGGCCTTCTACCTCCGGGCTACACCCCCAGACGTACTTTATTTTTTATTTGGAATCAAGGTCTCGCTAAATTGCTGACAGCCTCACTAAGTTGCTGAGGTTGGCTTCGAACTTGTGATTCTCATGTTTCAGCCTCCCAAGTACTGTATTACAAGGGTGCACCACCATGCCCGGCTATGGGTGAATTTTTTATTTCTTGTTTTCTAGTTTTATTCCCATAATTTCTTTTTATTGGCTTATTGCATTCTGTAGGATTTTCAGATAGCACTGAACAGAATTCATGGTGGTGGACATTCTTGTTTCATTTCTCATCTGCAGAATGGGCGGAGGTTTAATATCTTATGGGGAATGCTGAGAGTGTCAGGTAGCCTGCTGAGAGGCTCAGCTCATTGTTGAGAACTATGCTTTAAGTAGATTATGATGGACATTCTTTATTAAATTAGAGAAACTTAACCTCTTCTTTTATTTTTATATGAATTTAGGTCATGACTGTATATAATTTTATCAAATTGATTTTCTGTACCTGTGGTTTGGGTTTCGTATATTGACTGCATTTTCCTCAGAATGTATACAAATTACAAGTACATACACAGAGTTGGATTTGACCTGCTACATGGTGTTCAAGATTTTTTATGAATATTCATAAGGGATTATAATCCATGATTATCTTCAACAAAATTTTCTCCTCAGTTTTCTAATATCAAGATAATGCAGGCATATAATTATGTGACACATGTCCCCTGGTGTGAGTCTCTTTTCTTCCTTCTGTGGACATGTAGTGGTATCTTTCAAATGCCGAATAACTTTTAGTTAAGCGCCAAATGTTACATAGAGAAAAAAAGTGTAGACTTTCAGATGATGCTTCTGTTCTGCCAGACAATGTTCATTCCACTCCCATGAGCAGTTAGAATGATGTAGCACTTCCTACTATCTTCCTAAATTGGACAGGGTATGAACATAGAGTTGACTATAGTCATTACCTTACCTTTCAGATTGTCTTCCACATATGAATTTTTTTTCATACTGGGGATAAACCCAAGATCTTGCACATGTTAGGCAAGCACTCTGCCATTGAGCCACATCCCTAGACTCCACATCTGGAATCTTGAGACTACTCTTTGTCTTAGCAGCTTTACCATGCTTTCTTCTTTTTTTCTTTGCACTGGGGATTGAACCCATGGCATTCTACCTCCGAGCTCCAACCTCAGCCCTATTTTTTATTCTTTATTTTGAAACAAGGACTCACTTAGTTGCAGAGGGCCTCACTAAGTAGCTGAGGCTGGTTGCGAACCTGCGATCCTCCTGTCTCAGCCTCTCAAGTACTGGGATTTCAAGTGTGCACCACCATGCCAGGCTTTACCATCCTTTCTAAAACATCATTTCTGCATTTACCTAGACATTCTAGTTGCTGTGTTACAAGATACTGTATTTCACTTTTTTTTTTTTCGGTACCAGGGATTGAACCCAGGGGCATTCTACCTCCACGCTACACCCCCGGCCCTATTTTTTTATACTTTTTATTTTGAAACTGGGTCTCACGAAGTTGCGGAGGGCCTCACTAGGTAGAAAGAGAGAGAGAGGTCTCCAGGTGCGGGGCCAAGGGCTCACCTGCTGCGGGGCAGGAGAGCCCTGGGCCCTGCCCCCGAAGACCCCCAGCGCTGGGGACGCAGGGCGGGTGAGCCCTTGTCCCCGCCCCGGGAGAACCCCTTACCCTGGCACTGGGGACATGGGGAGCACTGGGGACATGGGGATGGGGGAGCCCCTGGCCCCACCCCATAGTACCCCAGTGCTGAGGTTAGGGGATGAAGCCACGACCCTGCACAGGAGGGACCACAGACAAAGAGAGAAAACCTCAGATGAGTGAAAGTGAACTAACTGGGGGAGACGGGAGGGAAGGAGAGGGAAATAAACTGGAGCCCAGGATGGACTTACACAAAGATATCAACTACTA
>PVJS01032293.1:0-22869 GCA_004027185.1 Glis glis | reverse complement strand
AAAAAAAAAAAAAAAAAAAAAAAAAAAAAAAAAAAATCAGCAGCATTGCTAAATGAGAGTAGTGAATTATCTTAAAATAGTAAAAATATCAATATAACAGTTACAAAATAAAGTAAATTCCTAAAAATAAATGTAGCCAGAGGTAAAAGATTTCTACAATGAAAACTATAAAATACTGATGAAAAATATTGAAGAGGACACACAAAAAGTATGAAAAGGCATCCCATACTACCCAAAGTGATCTATAGATTCACTGAAATTCCTGTGAAATTAACAATGACATTCTTCATAGATGTAGAATAAACACTCCAAAAATTTTGCATCAAACTACAAGAAAACTCAAATAACCAAAGACATTTTGACTGGAAATTGACAAAGAAGACAGACTACCTGACTTCAAAATATACTAAAAATACTGTAGTAACAAAAGCACAGTAATATTAACATTTAAAGGGACACATAAACCAATGAGACAGGATAGTGTGCTTAAAAGTAAACTCACTCATTTATAGCCAAATGATTTTTTAAAAAGGTGCTAACAACCAACATTGGAGGACAGTCTTTTCAATGAATAGTGCCGGAATAATTGGATAGCCACATGGAGAAGAATGAAACTAGAACCCTATCACTAAACAGTCACAAAAATCAACTCAAAATTGGTTAAACGTAAAGCAATATAAGACCTGAAACTACTAGATGAAAACATAGGGCAAATGCTTCAGGACATTCAATGGGCATGGATTTTTGGACAAAACCCCAAAAGCACAAGAAACAAAAGCAAAAATAGACATCAAACTAAAAAGTTGTTGCACGTCTAAGGAAACAGTCATCAAAATGAAGAGAGCCTACAGAATGAGAGGAAATATTTGCAAAGTAGACATCTGAGAAGGGATTAATATCCACCATATATACTGAACCCAAAATACTCAATTAAATAAAAATTTTTAAATGGGCAATAGACCTAAGTAGACATTTCTTAAAAGGAAACATGTATGGCCAACAGGTACATGAAAAAATTCTCAACATCACTAATCATCATGGAAATACAAATCAAAACTACAGTGATATGAATTCACTCCAGTAAAAAATGACTGTTATAAAAAAGAAAGAAAAAATAATTAGTAAGGGCTGATGAGAATGTGGAAAAGGGCAATTTTTGCACATTTTTCATGGGAATGTAAAATTAATACAGCCATATGGAAAACAGTATGTAGGTTCCTCAAATACTTAAAAATAGAACTACCATATAACAAGCAATACCACTACTGTGTATCAAAAAGAAGCGAAATTAGTATGTCAAAGAGTTATCTGTACTCCTATGTTCATTGCAGCACTAGTCACAATAGCTGAGAAATGGAAACAACCTAAGTGCCTCTCAACTGATGAATAAAGAAAACGTGACACATATGTGCAATGTAATGTTATTCAGTCATAAAGATGGACTCTTGCCATTTGTTACAACATAGATGGAACTGGAGATCAATATATTAAGCAAAATAAAGCAATAGAGAATGACAAGTTAAGGCATGATCTCACTCATGTAGATTCTAAAAGAGTCGATCTCAAAGAGGTTGAGAGTAGAATGGTGGTTAGCAGACACTGCGGAGATAAAGGGGGAAGGGATTGTTATCTAGAAGAGGAATGGGTACTAAGTCACGGTTACATTGGAATAAGAAGTTCTGGTGTGCATTTGCAGTGAAATGACTACATATAATATACCGAATAATTTGGAATATTAGAAGAAAGGACTTTGAATATTTTTACCATAAGGAAATAATCATTTGAAAGTATACATATATTTAGCCTGATTTAAACATTACACAATGTATACTTGTATCAAACGTCACATGGTACCCCATTAATACATACAATTTCAGCCAGGCATGGTGGTGCATGTCTATTATCCCAGTACTTGGGAGGCTGAGACAGGAGAAGCACAGAGTTGAGGACAGCCTCAGCAATGTAGCGAGACCCTGTTTCAAAACAAAAAAATAAAAAAGGGCTGAGGGTATAGCTCAGAGGTAGAATGCCCCTGGCTTCAATCCCCAGTACTACACAATAATATTAACAACAACAACAACAATAATAATAATAATAATAATACTCTGTACAATTTCAGCTGGGTGCAGTGGGGCATGCCTGCAATCCCAGTACTTGGGAGGCTGAGATAGGAGGATAACAGGCTTGAGGCCAGCCTCAGAAATTTATCAATACTCTGTTTCAAAATATAAAATAAAAAAGACTGGGGGTATAGCTCAGAGGTAGAGCATCCTGGGTTCAATTCCCAGTCTAAAAATAACACCAAAAACAAAAATGTACAATTTCATGTTTTTATGTATCAGTTAAAAATAATCCTAATTAATGAAAAAGATAATTCCATGGAAATGCAGAGAAAACATGTGTTTGATTTTTGTTTTAACCATGGATTAAATTTTTCACTTTTTGAGTGGATTGCAATTTCATGGATATCATCTCCACTCCTTTCAGCTGTAAAGAAAATTTCTTTGGCAAACAGTTTAGACAGAGAGTGTTTCCTCTCAACTGTAAAATACATGGGAAAAAGTTTCAGCTCTGTGTTTTTGTTCCCCCAGAATTTTAGTGAAGTTCAAGTCAGCGAAATGAAATAATGAATAAATGAACACATGCCAATTTAGTATAATCAAGATTAGCCACCAGAAGGTTCAGTCTTACTGTTTAGAGGTCAGAATATATGGCTAAATATTTCTTCTCATATTTTCCATTGCCTTAAAATTGCTTTCAGCATTTTCAAGGAAGACTATCTCCAAGAGAATGAATCCATATTGGAGCACCTGTATAGGTTCTCTATACCCTGTTTCCTAAAAGAAATCAGTTCCTACCCCAGACTTCACAAACTCCTTCTAGTCTGCATCATCAGGTCTCTCCCAGGAGAGGTTTAAGACCAGGACATATTCTTGAAAGAATGAAGAGAATGATTTCTCTATTTCTGAGTCATTTGCTAATATTGATGTCACAAGTGATATTTATTTGAAGTGTAATAACTTTATTGAATTACCCATTTTGATTTTACCACAATAGTATGAAGGGACATTTTTCCAATTTCCATTAAACTTACATTTGCTATAAATTTGTATCTACAGCAAATTACTTAAAATTTTTCTTAGAATCTTTTGTTTTTTCTATGAATTTGGAATAAAGACCCAGAAATGCATTAATGTATTCATCAAATATTCTGTAAGGGATCACAACATGGTATTTAGAAATGTTCCAACATATAGACACTGGTCAAAAATTTCCTCACAAAGACCCCAAAGGCAAAAGAAATTAAAACTAAAATTAATACATGGGGTTGCATTAAACTGAGGAGCTTTTGTGCAGCAAAGGAAACTATCAAGAACCTCAAGAGAAAGCTGACAGAATGGGAGAAAATCTTTGCCAGCTACTCCTCCAATAGAGGACTACTATCTAGAATAGACAAAGAACTCAAGAAATGTACCACCAAAAAACCAAATAATACAATCAAAAAATGGGCAAGTGAACTAAATAGACACTTCACAAAAGAGGAAATACAAATGGTCAATAAATATATGAAAAAATGTTCAACATCATTAGCAATCAGAGAGATGCAAATCAAAAGTACACTGAGACTTCACCTAACCCCAATTAGAATGGCAATCATCAAAAATACAACCAATGATAAATGCTGGTGAGGATGTAGGGAAATAGGAACTCTGATACATTGTTGGCGGGATTGCAAATTAGTGCAGCTACTTTGGAGATCAGTGTGGAGGATCCTCGAAAGAATGGAAATGAACCTACCATGTGACTCAGCTATACCACTCTTGGGTATCTACCAAAAGGAATTGAAACCATACAACCCTAGTAATACATAATTTGGCAATAGCCAAATTATGGAACTAGCCTAGGTGTTCATCAACAGATGAATGGATTACAAAATTATGGGATATATACACAATGGAATTCTACTTGGTCATAAAGAAGAAGAAAATTATGTCATTTTGCAGGGAAATGGATGGAACCGGAGAATATCATATGTAGAAGCTAGGGAGAAATTGGTATACAAAAGGGACTCTAAATAAAGGAAGAGAAATCCTAGTGGAGTGATGGAGGGGGTCTAAGGAGGGAGGTGGGGGAGGGGAGGGAGACTTGATAACAGGGAAACACATCAATGGACCTGATGTACATACACAAATTTATCACTGCCAATCTCAATGTTGTGCACAGGGAGGGTGAAGAATCAGGGTGGGAGCCGGGAGGAGACTCACTGAGTTCTATATGCCTGTGTGTCTCTATCACTTTGAAATTCATCATGATGTATGATTACAATGTACTAATAAAAAAGGCAATTAGAGAATCTTGATTAGGTGTCATGGAGAAAAAATATTTTCATAATATTCTTACACATGAAAGAAGCAACTGGATAATATTTTATCTACAAAGATAGTGAGAATATGAAGAATATGAAACTCACAAACTAATGATTTTTTTGCCAAAATTATGGGAAACTCCATGTTAACTAACTTGCCCTGCTTCCCTGTATCCAATAGCCTTGAAATATCTCATCCCTTACCACTTGAAAAGTCTAATGGAAGCATATGAAATTGCAGTAACACTGAGAAGGGATGCTGGTAGGAGATTTATTTTAAATCTTGTGTGAAAGCTTTGTGCTCATTAAAGTGGAGGATTAATAACACTCTCCATTGGAGCCAAGTCTAATGCAGGCAGGTGCTCAGGTGTCTGAGCACAGCTCTGCAAATCCTCCTTCCTCTTGACCTGCTCCTTTCCTGTTACTCCAGTCTTAGCCTCTTTGAGAAGAGAGTCCAAATCATGCCAAATCGCTCAGTGGACTTTGGTTATTTGTCCAAGTAGAGCAGAAGGGTAGCATGTAACCCTAATTACTTCTCTGACATTTCTTATCTGACACAAGAATAAAAGTAATAACAAGAAATAACAGTATTATGGCCTTTAGGATGATAGTAAATACCTTGTATTATTAGCTAAATAAAAATATTCATCTTAGCATATATATATATATGTATATATATATATATCTTAGACTCACTTTTTTTCTTAAGTAATGGGTGAAAAAAATTCCATAAAAGTAATATTAGCTAACACAAGAGACAGCTTTAGTTACTTTCAGAATATATTTAGATGTAACTGGAAGAAGAGTTAGGCATATCTACTTTTTATAAAAAGGATCTTAGCCTAGAAAAGTCCACAACTCAGGATTCTCATTTCAGTTCTCAGTGTTTTATGACAAAATGTTTTTCGTTCTTTTTAAAATAATATTTATATTATCTTTATGCTGAGGCTTTCCTATATCCTTATATTGCCTAAATAAATACATAAATAAAATTTTTAAAAAGGTCTGATTTGTCCCCCGCTTCAGTCATAAGGACTGAGAAGTGAGAGTTGCATTTTAGAAATTTAGGCCCACCTTTATTATGAACACATATGATACCAGGCAGCCTGATGCTACCTTTTGCCAATTGAGCCACATTAATGATATCATTAGTTAAAACCTCTGAATTGAATAAATAAACTGTGAATGTAGTGACAAACAAGCCTAACCATAAAGGAGAAGTTTTATGAATTTAAAACTTCAGAATTAAGAAATAAAGGTATTCAATGCTTTTTGTAATAAGAAAGATTTGGACCATATTATGGATGCCATGCTTAAATCTTTTTATTAGTTCAAGTTTTAAAATCAATAGAAAGAAAATAAGCCAAAAGGGGTTCTAATAAAGTGTTTTAACTAAAAATTCTGCAGTACAAAATTTGATTTGGCTTTATATGTCATCTGAAACATTAAAATTTCTATTTCAATCCAGTTAAAGATCAACCATTCTAAGATGCAGTCTATCTAGAACAAAATTCCTCCCCTTATTTTTTAAAAAAATTATTTTTACCCTTTTGACAGCAAAAATCAAAAGGGAACGGTAGTGTAAAGGATTAAGCTAGATTAACGTAGGCAAGTCTTGGCGGTGGTAACCCTGAGTGACAACTGAAGTCATTCACTGCGTCAGTCTTCCCCTCCCCTCCATATGCAGGTCTCTCCTTTTCTCTCTCCTTCCCACTCCACTATTCTGTGTCTGTGTTTCTTTTTATGCTACTCTCCTTTTCTCTTCCCTTTGCCTTTATTTTAAGTATGATAGTGAGACCCATAAAATATTGCTCAGCCTTCTGTCTGTTTCAAAATACAAAAATAGTGTTGACTACTTTTTGGCTTCATTGTTATTTTTTCTTTTTCTCTCACGCCTGATATCCCCAGAATTGTTTTCAAAATAATCCCATAGAAGTGTCATATCAAAACCATCATATTGTGGCAAATATTAGTTTCTGCCTTAATTTGAATCCTAAAATAATAAAAAAGTATTTTTTCAGTTAAAGGAATGAGAGAATATTGTTTTATTCTTTCGGAAAGTTGTTTTTTTTCATTAGTTTTCCTCAGCTACTGAATTTGTTAGACTAGTTCTAACAGTGGAATACTAGAAAATATTTTCAATTTCCAAGTGTTGGGAAAGAGCTAATTTGTTTAGAAGATGAACTTTTACTTGCTTTTGTAAAGAACAAAAAGCATATGGTAATCTAGACATAAACATAAAACAATGAAAAAAAAGTGAACACATCTAATGAAGTCATTGGCACCTTCATAGTGACACCTAGATATTCAGGTTATGTGACAATGCGTTGGCCGGCCAGGGCATGTTTCAGCTATGAGCCACTTATGTAACATTAGCCAAATTATATGGTCTCTCAAGGCCTTAGTTTCCTTATCTCAAAAATGAAATATGTGAACTAAATGATTTCCTGAATTCAAGAGATAAGAACACAAAACTGAAACTATGATACATTTGACAACAACTTTTATTTCAAGTTGCTAATAGGGTTATTTTGTCCAGCCACACTGAGGTCACAATGATATTTAAGTTTCATTGTATTTTTAATACTAACAATACAGAAATAGAGAATAGTAGTACTAGTTTTCAGTTTCCCTTCTGTTGAGAAATTATAGCTATATCCTCTCTTCGCTCCATTAAATAATTGTTTTAGCCTATTTTAGATGGTGCTATATCCTAATCCCTAAGTGCCTTAACAGAAGTCAATCATGAAATCCCTTAATGGTGACCCTCCATTTTTATTGCCAGTCCTACTCATGTTTTTTATTTGAACTAAAATCTCTGATGTTAATAGTATCATCTATGTCTCCCCATAGATTGTATAATATAACTCAATTCAACATATAAATGTGTAATCAAAATGTGCTGTAAATGTGAAAGTGGCCAGAATTTCACTACCAAGATCCAGGCATAAAGATAGTGTTTTACTAATAGCTCATATACTTTTATAAACTCTGTAAGGTAGAAATCACCATCATCCCTTTTGATAGTAAGAAGTTCAGATAATAAATACTAAACTCACCAGTATTAGAACACAGTGCTCTTTGATTCCTAAGTATGCAATAATTTTTCTACTTCAAAATGTTGATTGATAGTTTTGATTCCAAACATTAATATGAATTTCACATTTCCATTGTTATTATTAGACATAAAAAAGTTGCATCTTTAATTGATCCCAAATGTGGCACTTCATAAATTTGTTTCTTTGAAATAATAAGTTTTGACCTATAAACAAGATGAAACTAGAATTTTCCTTTTCTATCTCAAAGTTAACTCTTAAAAAGCTAAGTATATAAATATCTATTTTCCAAAGTGAATTTTCAGTGAAAATATGAAGAAACGCCATTACTTTAGTCCATGGGTCATCCATAATGTCTTTCCATGTGCATTACCAAAGGATAATCAAGTTGACATTAGCTGTCATTTCAAACCCCTCATTCACTAATATACTAGGTTCTTTGAACTGATTGCAAACATTATTAGCACTGAAAGACAATACCAATTGACTCTTATAGTGTATATAGACTGTCTGGTTGCCTAACTAAAATTGTAAAACTTTCTGTCGAGGATGCTGAAAGTAATAGTTTATAAATCATTTTGTTTAAGTTTTATTCCAGAGTCTATAATAACTTTGCCTCATTGATAGAAACCTTTATATCTGCAATAGGAAATGTTCAAGACAAGGTATTTTGGGACATACACTTCTGAATGTTATGTGCAAGGTATCGATAACTTTTCCCTAATGGCTTGGCTCATATTTTAGAATGGTTGAATCCCATCAGACAGAGACTAGAAGCACACATGAACTTCCAATTTTAAGTTGCATCAGAAGAACTCATTGTGACATTTTCAATGAGGTTACAGGTCAAATAGTTTCCTATTGTTATAGCTTTCAGTTTTTCAACTACCAAAAAAGCAGTTATACAGTATAAAAAACTAGTGCAATGACTTATCTCTAAAATTCTTTGTGCTCCATATGCTATTTAGCATGTAGGGCAAGTTTGTGTGGGTTATAAGTTGAAATGTGGATAACATTAATAGTTTTAAGACAGTGAAAAGGCAGTTGTGTTCAGAAAGAAGAATTAGGTCTTATACATCTTAAGTAGACTAACAATTTTCCCTAAACCTTTCTTTCTAAACCAGAGTACACACTGATATACCATAGCACCAGGACCCTGTACTGAGTGCAATGTTTGAAATATTTCACTTTGCCAGAAGTGTGCCCTCTACGTCCCATTGTGGTTTGAATCTACCAGTTTTGTATATCTAAAAATCAAATGTTCCAATCTCTGCACAAACTGTTGATTGTACACCGTGTTTTGCAGTTCTTACTGATTTCTGTTTTTGTTATCGTTATTGTTGTTTTTGTTTGTCAATTTCAATGATGTACAACATGAACAATTTTGCTATTTAGCACAATATATATAATGCATCCAAATGATTATTATTCTTTAAATCATTTCTACTAGAATATATAATAACTCCTGTGATGGATCCTACATGCCCAGAGCCCAACTAGAGAGACTTTTATTCTTCCAAAATTGTGTTCTGAGTTTGTTTATCAACCAGATTAAAAAGCCAAATGTAAACACATGATGGTCACAAAACACATAGCTGCTAGACATTTTCTTTTTCATTTCCTTACTTTTTCCTCTGCTAAAATGGTTCTGTCCCTTGAGATAACAAAGCAATACCTTATATGCTATCTCTGAACTACATTCTGATATTAATAGAAGGCCAAAATTATCTAAAAGGGATATGGTTTTTCTGACACTACAAATTTGCTTTCCTTTAATATCTTGGAAAATTTGGTAACTTAATATTCTTAGTAAAACCATTAAAATTATAATTCATTTTCCATAAAAGAAGTAACTAGACCATAAAGTGTTTCTTTCAGTATTCTTTATATAGTAATGGTCTTTGTTGGTTGAAAACAATGTGCATGAAATTCTAGAAAAACCCTTTTTGGTGGATGAGTGTTTAGCACAGGATCTCCTGAACTATACAATCAAATTACTTTTGCCGGATCCCTTGAATTAAAAGAATAAAGACTGAGGAACTACGGAGTGAACAGTGTCACTTTGATGAACTAATAATCCCTTGTTTGAATTCCATTGATTGGTATGGAGTAAAGGGTGAACCAACCCTGTGAATCTGGTAACAACTGACCAGTCTCTCCAAAGCAGAATACTCAGCCACCTCACTGTTAGGAACTGCTAACAAAAGAGCTGTCCCTCCCCTGACCCCTGGGTTCCTGTTGAGCTGAGCACGTATCCCCTCTATTTTGTTTATGTTCACTGACTCTCTCTTGCTTGACACAACTTCCAGCTAGGAAATCTCTATTCCATCTTAATCCCCACCCCTTTGTAAGGGCAAGAGATTATAGAAGGCAGCATGAGATGAATTTATGTGTACATTGTTTAGCATACACAAAAGTTAAAATCCAAATTCAGAGGTGAAGTATAAACTGAATAACCCTTGGCCATTAATGCTAATACAACATTCCCAGAACAATACTATTAAAATATTGTATGTCCTTGACACTAACTGTATTCTAATGTTAATACTGATTTTGTATAGATTTTATATTGATTAAACATACAAACAAATTGAATACTTTAACTGATTTGTGTAGATTTGCCTGTCTTCTATAATGATGGAACTCAAAATGATTGCTGAAAGGATAAGACATACTGATAAAGGCAACCCAGAAGGCACCTTAGATTCAGAAGTGCCCCTATCACGAGCAATGGGACTGAAATTAAAAAAAATAGATATTGCACAGGAAGGGAAAGTAGTCTAATAGTATGCTACTTAGCAGAGAAAAACAAGTTCCTTGAAGACCAAGAACAAGAGATGGAAATTGTTATGTTGGTATAAATGTCTCTTAAAACAATGGGGTTGGAGTCTGATGGAGGTGTAAAGCTGAGAACAAAAAGGCTGAAACACAGTTTGAGAAATAAGGTGTGAGTTTGAGGTTCTTAATCCTTCCCATGCTCTGGGTCACTGGTGAGCCTAGCAGTTCAGTGTACATGTCCCTAAGGAGTTTCACAAACTTGCTCATTCACAAGCACATGATATCACCTCTCTAATTATGAGAACCTACAAAGAACAAATGCTGTTCTACAAATCTTATCTGCTGTCTGACCATTGGATATGCCACAAGTAATATTTTTGTTTGAAATAATTTGTTAGATAAGTCTACTTCCTATTTCAAGTTATTATCCCACATATATGACATTGCATAACTTGATATTATAATGCATGCAAAAAGAAAAAAGAAAAATTATGTGGATACATTGAATTTAAATATAAAAGTTGATTTTCCCCTTTATAGTGCCTGTAAAATTATTTACACAAAGAAACATAATAATTTAATCCATGGGATAGAGTTTGGGTAAGAATGTGATTGGCTCTGAACAGTATTTGCTTTAGCATTTATCTCCCTTGTTTCTCATGGATAGTGCCCCTTGCCATAGTGAGTAAAATCTGACAAGTTAACAGGTGATTAATCAAGATTTTAATCAGTGAAATAGCCTAGCAGGTCTAATTCCTGGTGAGAAGTCAATAATAAAACCTCAGTATCTCAGTCCATGGAGCTACTATATTAACCACTGTGGTCAAATTCCTATTTATTATGGTGTTTGAGACAGGGAAATATTGCACTGTCAGATGATTATTTTTTAAGAGAGAAAATAGCCATGCAGCACAACATTGGAATACTTATCTTTACTTTGTGTCACAAAGCCATACTATTAAACCCCATAATGGAAGTGCCACTTCTTCCAGCTTTCATCGACAGTCCAAAATGTCATGCAATGAGAATTTAATTGGACTAAAGTGACTATCTGACATGCAGAACTGAGCTATGTCATCAAGACTCCACGGGTAGTGAACACTTGGTGACTGATGGGTGGAAGAGAATGCACATTCTAATAAGGGGTCAAGGGACTTCAGGAGTTCTACTATGTAATTACCTGGAGCAGCATGTGAGACGGTGCATGTCGAATAAGAAAACTATAATTCTATCACTGCAGAACATGGGCATCATATGCAAAAATTAAATATAAAACAAAGATAAAGTTATCTAAAATTGTTTTATTTTGTAGTAGGCTTTTATAAGACCAAGTTTAGCTGAAAAACAGTGGAAACTTTTTGTTACACACACATTGTATGACAGAATGAATAACCACCTCACTGGCCAAACTAGTCATAGAAGATTTTGTTCAAATAGTTATTTGTAGGGGATAAGTGTTTATTTTTAATATAATCAATTGCATATAGTAATAGACCATGTGTTTTATGAGCTTCCAGATATACATTTTAGGTTCTTTTGCACAATATATGTTAACGAATGCAGTCAGAGTTTATTTGGTATGATTATATGAATAAGGAAAATGAAAACTTGGGATTAATAAGAATTTTCCAACAGTGTTAACACTAGCCTACTTAAGACAGTCAAATATTAGTGTATTCCTACTGGAGTGGCATGGACGGCAACTGGTGCCTTGAAATGTCTTTTCTAGAATATGTTACTGCATTTGCCCATTCCTGACTTATGTGTCACTATATTGAAAAATATGATGCACTTTGCCAACCTCACCATTTCAATTTAATGGCCAAATAATCAGCCATTATTATTAACTGAACTGTCTAAAACTTATAAATTAATTAGGTTCTAATAGCTCTTTTAAAGTCAGTTTTTCAAAATTCAGAGTGCATTTTAATGCAATTACCATCAATAGCCACTAAATTTTGAAAATAGCTCTCATGAGCCTAATTAAGAAATGAAAAAAAAAAGTCCTGGAAGAAAGAAGTGAGGAAGATATAATACAAAGAGTACTATAAATCACAACTTGTGTATATATCAGTGTCCCTATGCAAAATCCATTTAGGGATTCAAGTTAGAATAACAAGATGATTGCTCCTTCTGCTGAATTCTTTCATGGGTGCAAGTGGTCACACAATCCAGTGTCAGGAATGTTTAAGTTCTTCAAGAATGAAAAACTTCCAGTTTTCCTCTCCTGCATGGACTACAAATGCAGACAGGAAAAGCAGAGGACAGGATCAAGAGAAGTTGTGGTGTGAAGTTGCACTGTGGAAGGCAGAGACATGAGGGGTAAATGAATCCCAAATTGGAATTGACCCAGCAGAGTTTTTGGTCAATGGCAGACACTGAGCAGGAGTTGATCCTAGGGGAAAAAGAAGAAGTTTCGAGTGACAGGTCGGCTGGCCATGTATGTGATGAGCCTCCACAAGCAGTAGTTGAGGAAGAGAACAGTAAAGTATATTTATGCAGATGGAGTTCAAGATTATATATTTCCTGTGGAAGCCTCAACAATGCCAAAGTGATTACAGAAAGAGAGAGGAAAAAGATTGCAAAGTTGTAGAGGTGTAGACACCTAGTCACAAACAACATTTTGAAAATCTGATTCAAGGGGAATAAAGACTTCTGCAGTGAAGAAGTCCTGGAGTCTCAGTATTTAAAGGCTGTATGTTAAAGTTTATGTGCATGAACAAGGACTAAGCTTCAGTAACGTGGGGGGGAGGTCAGAAGCAAGTGAAGCCCATGTGAAGTTCAACAGAATGGACGCCTTCCTGGACACCAACCAAGAGAAGCCCCAGCTAGATTTTGTAAGACTCTATTGTATTTTCAAAATGTATTTGCAAACATTTTGCCCTTTGCCTGCAAACTTCATGATTGTACAGCAACTTAATAATAAAGATAAAATAAAATATATGAAACACTTAACACTTCAAAAGAGAGAGGAGACAAGATGGAGAAGACGTGCTTCTTCCCATTCCTCACAGTCAGTACAGATTGAGAGCCTCTCTCTCTCTCTCTCTGTATGTGTGCTCATATGTGTGCCCATGCATGTCCGCATGCGCGCGCGCACACACACACACACACACAAACACACACACACACACACACACACACACACACACACACTCTGAATGGTGTTAAACAAAGTCTGGCTGGAGACTTAAGTCCCAAGAAGATTAGATTCAGTGGTGATAAATTCTCTGGGTTTTCCTTTTTGCTTCGTATGTCCCAGACTGGGTACTGGAAAAGTCAAAAACCCAGAAAATTTTAACGTTATTTTATGTAGTGCTTGATATGTTTAGAACCAATGTTCAAGACAATCATATTCTAAATGGGGGGATGTAAAGAGACTAAAAGAAAGGTACAAGGTATCAGTCTATTTTACTGCTGTAGTAGAGTACCTGAGCCTGCATCATTTATTAAGAAAAGAGCTTTATTTCTTATATCTCAGCAGGCTAGGAAGTTCAAGAGCACGGTGCCTACATTTGGCAAGAGCCTTGTTGCTGCATCATCTCATGGCAGAGGGCATTGCATGGTGAGGAAGTACATGCAAGACAGAGGAAAATGGAGCCGAACTCATCCTATTGTCAGAAACCTACTCCTCCAATAATCCCCCTAATCTATTCTAATTACCTCCTAAAAGTCCCGCCAATTAATTCTGTCACATTGACAATTAAATTTCAACATGAGTTTTGGAGAGGACATTCAAACCCTAGTAGAAGATAAGGTCTCTAACTTCACTTGAACTGGTAAATGATGACACTAGTAAACTGGGGAACCGTGTACATGTAATGGAGCATCTGCAAAATATCTACACGAAGACACATACTGAAAAAGCTATAGATGAATCAAAATAGCTCCTTCTATAGATAAATGGAACAGTATGATCTGCTATCAACTCTTTACAGTAACTGCCTTATTTCCCCCAGCAGAAGTGAAATCCCATTTTCTGCCATCTTCATTCAGTTGGTACTTCCTACGGACCAGACTCCTCCCATAAGAAGCCGGAATGCTGCATCAATGAAATTAGAGTATATCCCCTCTCAAGCCGACTGTCAGTCAGGATTATCATGGCAACTTTTATGAAGAGTTATTGTTTTCTTTCCTTACACTGCTTATGTATTAGGTCAGCATAAACACAATGTGTGTCAACCTTGCTCTCAGAGAAGCTGAGGCAAAAGGGATCTTATATCCCAATGGTCACCTCTGCCTTGAAGGTGTGAGCAAGGTCTTTCTGATTTGAATGGGTAATTTCATTGTCTGCTCCCATTTAACATATTTTTAAAGTATAATTTATATACAATACATTGTGCATAATTTTCTAAAAACAAATATTGCATAATTCCATGTATCCAGCATTCTCAAAATGACAAAATCAGTACATGTAATACATCTCTGTTCATGTTATCTACTACATATAGTAAAATTGCATAAAACTATGCATGTATACACACTGTATTAATGGAAGTTTCTGATTCTGGTATTGTTCTATAATTATGTAAGATGTCACCATTAAGAGAAAAAGAATTAAGAGTAACTGAAATTTCATTGTAGTATTTTTACAACTTTCTGAAAATCTATAATTATTTCAAAATAAAAAGACAAAATTTGCATCGACAGGTATAACTTTCCCTATATTACAAAATTCCATCTCTGTGAACATCTGGAAAGGCAAATCATTAAAGGCAGAAAACAGGGCAGTGATTGACCAGGGCTGGGAGTGGTGGAATGGTCGGAGGGATTGATTGCAAATGGGCCTGAGGGAACCTTCTGGAGAGATGAATATTTTCTACCACTGGATTATGGTGATGGCTGCAGGACTCTATGAATTTAACAGAAATCATTGAATTGTATACTTTCAATGGGTGTATTTTACGGGATGTTAATTATCATTCAATGAAACTGTCATAGTAATGGGAAAAGTGAGATCAGGTTGAATTTTTCTTAACATGTGTTTCAGAAGTGTTTATGATTTACATTTTGAATGGCATAGTGTTTGAATAGCAGCAGGGGAAGGGCATCAGCAGCGTATCCATTCCTTGGGCCTCTGAGGTCTCATCCTAGCAGGTCCTGCACATGTTAGGCAGATGGCATGGGGGGACCTCACTGAAGGGCATCTTTTATCCCTGTAGCTGTAGTGGTTAGAAGTTATTATCAGTTCCTTATGGAGAGGCGAAAAGATACTGTTATCAGAATCTACTCGATATCCTGTAAAATTTGTTGTCTGTGGACATATGTTTTTATACATGTAAGAGGCTGTAAAATACTTGTCGCTACCAAGTGTGTGCTCATTCATCGTCAGCAAATCATTTTGTCATTTTTACAAAGCCCTAAGGAGAAAGACAAATGTTCAGGCAAACAAACAGAAACCCTCTAACCTCTATAATCAGGGTTGACTCTCTGACTAGTGGCAAGATTCAAGTGCCCAGTGTGAAAAAATAAGGCCAGTTTCACACTTTCCAGACTTTGCCCTGAAGAGATTTATTTCTGCCCAGATGTGTTTCACTTAAAACTGCAACATGTTTATACTTCTATTATTTATTTATTACCAGGAACTTTAAGAGTCTGCTTGTTTATATGTTCCACTGGACCGTTAGTTCACAGTGTGCAGGAGAGGAGGGAAGTATCAGGAATACCTTTGTGATCCTAGTACCTGTGAGAGGACCTTGCACATGAAAGTTACTGAATACACATTTGTATAATTAGTGAAGTAAGTGAACAAGTTGCTGCTAGTGAAAATAGATGTTTGGATGTTAGGAACTCTCTGTAGACTTCTAACCTACCACATATTATTCATAAAATACAGAGTTAAAGTGAATTCTTACAGTTTTAGCTGGTTAGATTAAACAAATCCGTGTATCATCACAGAGACAGGAATTTGAATTATTTAAGAGTTTGTGAGCTGGAATAAATATTTGAAACATAAAATTGGAGTTAAAAGGTAATAGCATTAAAAATCAAGTAAATATGGGCTGGGAATGGAGCACAGTGGTATAGCACTTGTCTAGCATGAGTTCAAAACCCAGTACTGGAAAAAAAGGAACAAAACTCAAGCAAATATAAAACAAGGCAGCAAGTGATAAGTCCTCTATAATGAAGTAGAAAGTGGCAGTCACAGTAATATAGTTCTGAAGTAATCTATAAATCTCTGACATTAAAACAAATATAATCAACCTGGTGGTACATGCCTGTAATACCAGTACTTGGGAGACTGAGATAGGAGGATCTCAGATTCAAGGCCAGCCTCAGCAATTTAACAAGACCCTGCTTCAAAATTCAAAATAAAATAAATAGGGCTGGAAGGATAGAATGCCCCTGGGTTCCATCCCCAGTACTATATATATATAAATAAATAAATCATTTTCCTCAGTTAAGTCACAACTACCATATTCTACACACCAAATGTATAGAATTAAAAGTGAACGTTTTAGTCTACTCCCCAACTTCCATAAGAAAACATCATAGAGTGGGGGTCTTAAACAATTGACACTTATTTTCTCAGTTTTGGAGACTGGAAGTCCAAGGTCAAGGTTCCAGCTGATTTGGTTTGTGCTAAGGCCTCTTTTCCTGGCTGGCAGATGGTCACTTCCTTGCTCTATCCTCACATGACAGAGAGAGAGGCCTGAGTCTTCGTCATCTTATAAGGACACCGGACCTACTGGATTAGGGATCCACCCTATGACCTCATTAACCTTTATCATATCCTCACAGGCCCTATCTCCAAACAGTCACACTGGAGGTTAGGGTTTCAACATATGAATTTGGGGGTCAGTGTGCAATTCATCCACTAGGGATAAGATGAAAATAGAAATAGATCCTTGTCTGTTTAGAACCATATTTAGATCCCTATCATAGGCCAACACCTGAGCAAGGCACATTTGCTTAATATTTTCAACAAAGCTACAGTAGTTTTATCTTGTTCCACTTTCTTAAGAAACAGTGTGGGGATATGAAACACATTCACCAGGGTTATATAGCTACCATCAACTGGGTTATGATTCATACTCAGGTATTTCTGACTTAAAGCTAGTTTTCCTACTTTATTAATGTTTGGGGGAAATGATAGGTAAATGAGTTATACATTCTTGTGCATAGTTATCTTCCAGGCTTTCCCTTTTGTTTAGTTCAAGGTCATTTTTATATCCTGAGCTTTTTCTGTTGATATGTTCCATACCTCTTCAGCCAACCTTTGAATTTAGTGAGAGCCGAAGGGCACAGTTCCATACAAGCTGACGGACTCCGACCCCACCCCAGTCCCTGCACCTCTCTGCCTTTCTTCTCAGGGAACTCATCTAGCGTATGGGAATTAGCTGAACCCAGGGACAAGAAAGCTGAGATAGAACAGAGATTTTAACCTTGCAGGTGCAAATATCAAAAAAAAAAAAAAAAAGACTCATGAGAAGCTTGGATAATATCGCCTCTGTGAGGGACAGTTCTGAGAGTTCCACAGGAGGGATTCTTCAGTGTCTTCAGGTGGATCTAGCCCGCATCAGCTATAGTAGTTACATGTTTCTTATCCTTCCCACTCCAGCAGCTCTTGCTTCCTGAGATGACCTCCAAACACTCCCTGCGCTCAAGTCCTTCTCTTATCTGCTTTCAGGAGCCCAGCACATTTCCCGGACGGTAACCTCTTCATCATCCCACCCCCAATCCAGAGCAACTTCTGCATTCATTCTGCAAACCTAATTACTCTTGGAAATATTTATTAGTTTCTTTATAGCAATCATTTTACGAAATGGCATTAAATATCAGTGTAGAATTGAAAAAAGTTCAAGATATATTATTTTAATCAGTGACAATATCTGAAGAAAAATTTAATAATCATTATCATTCAAATCATTAACATATGATTCTGCAACTTTTTTACCCCATGAATATCATTTCCAACTTCTTCTGTGACAAGCGAATTTATAATCTGAATCTTTACCATCCTGTTTACATCTGTAATGGGTATTATTGGAGTTTTCCAGTACTGCCATATGCACTCCCTCATTTGCACCTCACAGCTAAAGAGTTAAATAGAAGAGGTATTATTAGATTATGATTTTACACATGTGGAGACAAAGCTTTGTAGGAGATGTGTCAAACTCAACTCTTCTACTATGTTTCTCATATAAGCACAAATATTATGATTCATGATCTATAATTCTAATTTTTCACAAGGCCTTGATGTCTTTTTAATAGTAATTACATCTTTAAAAATTTATAGGGACTTTGGACTAATTGCTTGTTTCCTCCTAGTTGCTATAATACTAATTCACATTGTAGCTCCTGGTGACTGACTGCTAAAGCAAATCCAATTTCTTCAACCTGAATCTCTTGCTCTCTTTATAATAACTGTATTGAGAGTAGTACTTGCTAGTAGTACCCATGTTGGTGGTAAGCCTTCTCCAGGTAAGGACAGTTAAAGATTTCAAGCACTTTGAGAACGAATTAGTGAAGTACTAGATAGAATTGTGTACTTAATAAATGTGTTTGTGGTCATGTTAATGTTATAATTAGGAAGATATATTCAGAGGGAAGATTTATGACCCATTGTGCCATCATGTGATTTTGACACAAGTTCATCCTGCAACAAAAATGCTAATTCTGCAGTCCAATCTGATAAATGAAATGGGAGATAAAATTAATTGTATGGAACCCAGTTTTTATGAACCATAACGAATAGTGTAAACATGATATGCAAAACAAAGCCAGGTGTGTTGGTGCATTCCTGTGATTCCAATACTTGTGAGGCTGAGACAGGAGGATCTCAAGTTCGAGGCCAACTTCAGCATCTTAATGAGACCCTCAGCAACTTAGTGAGACCTTGTTTTGAAATAAAAATTTAAAAAGTCTGGGGGTGTAGCTTGGAGGTAGAATACCCCTGGGTTCAAACTGCAGTGTCTCCCCCAAAATATGCAAAACAAAAATCCTCAGGCAGACTCCAGATCCTTCAGCAGTTACATCTTATCTCAAGGTCTGATCCACTTTAGCTGATAAATATCTTTTCATATTATTTAACATGTTGGCTTTGTTTTCACTAAATTTGATTGGCTTCAACTATAAATTGCTAGGATTGTATAGTTTAGAAAGAAATCACTTCAGAAATCTATTTTTTTATGGGGTGGAGAGTCTGGGGATTGAACCAAGGGCAGTCTACCTTGGAGCTCTACCCCCAGCACTTTTTATTTATTTTTGTTTGTTTTGAAACAGGGTCTTGCTAGGTTGCTGAGAATCTCGCTACATTGTTGGGTTGTCCTCAAACCTCTGATCCTCCTGTCTCAGCCTCCCAAGTACTAAGATCACAGATATATGCTACTACACCCAGTTCACTTCAGAAATCTATAGAAGAAAAAATACTTAACCCAACAAACAAAAACAGAAAAAAAACTTTTTCTGTTATTGAGTAAATTATTCTGATATCTTCACTTTCTTTGATGGTGTCAATAACATTGAAATTTTTGACCAATGAACCAGCATAAACCCCAAATTGCTGTGAAACCCTCTGATTTTAAATGAGACTTTGAACAGTATCAGGTTACAAAATTCTTCAATTGAAAGAATTATTTTTGTTTAAACTTTCAAGTGTAGTATAGTTTATTTTACTCTTAAACATTTGTAGAGCTATTTTTTTTACCAATTTAACTACTAAGATTTAGACTCAAACATATCTAAAAGATAGAAGTAGTTGAAACGTTGGTTCATTCCCCCCCCCAGTTCTTTTTATAGGTTTCATAAGGAGCAAAGACTAAAGACCCATCAAACATCAGAGCTTCATTCCTTCCTGGTGCTACTTAAATTGAATTTCACTGACATGGACACGATGGAAATGTAGTAAACAATTATGTGATAAAAATTAAGTGCTTCCCTACTTTATATGGAAAGACTGAATAAAAATCATTGCCTGGCCTGCTGAATAACAAAAGAAACAAATAATGTTAATACACATTTCTCAGTATGTATCAATATTTTACATGGAACACAATTCTCTTTGAAATAGATGTAACTAGAATAAATTTATCATTTAACTGTCTCCAGTTTGTAGATGTTTTATAACTGTAGACTTTTACATAAATTGTCATAATACCTGCTTTTGTTATCATACCTGATACTTCATGGGGAATAGTAATTTCCTCTGTGTGTGTTTTTATGGATTCAGACAATGCTGTATGTTTGTTTATTTTCTTTGTTGTTATTCTGGTGCAGGTGCCATTCAAGTCTAGAAGATATTGAGATAACAGGTTGATTAAATAACTAGGAGTATTGCTTAATCCTTATGGATACTTCAAAAGAGAAATATTTACTCTGACAATCCCTAAAAGTTTCATAAGGGAAGGTGTCTTTATAGCTTATTAGAATATCATAATAAGACTTGTTCCAAAGCAAATATCTCTCACCGAATCTTTCTAGGTACATCAATCTACCTATCAATGGGAATAAAAATTATGAAGGTATAGAATGATCAACAGGAATATTTTCCATGCTTTGATTTTTAAAAACATTATAGGTATTTTTCTAATTCCATGTCATGTATCATTGTAGAAAGCTGGCAAAAATCCAACAAAAATGAAAAAAAAAACATGTGTAATCCTACTATCAAAGACTTACTGTTGATATTTTATTTCCTTGCATGTACATACACATATACATAGTTGAAATTACAGATACTGCTCCATTTATTAATATTTTAGAAACACTATGTAAATTGCTTATGATAGTCATCATGTTAATATGCCATTATTTATTCAAATATTCCATAATTAAAATTGCTTTCCACTTCTGGCTTAATATATAATGTTGTGATGATCATCTCTATACATATAATTTGGTCCAAATTTCTCATATTTCATTAGAGTAAAAATAATACAATCCCCAGGATAAACGATATGAAACTCAACCCTTATAATCCATATTTTCAAATCATTTTTGTGATATTTCTTTACAAGGATTCTGAAAGCATGTATGAACTGAATTCTGCCAAATGCTTCATTATAGGGTGTTAATCCCAAACTGTTTTCGGCTTTGAATTTCTCCATTAATCCTGTATGTTAGATGGATCTAATCCAAGTATAAGGGGGTAATTTACTATCATTAAAAATGTGATAAAAAATCTGAGTGCTATCATTTATCTATAAATAAATGATTCATTTGATAATAATTTTATATTGGCCAGGAATACAGTTTTAGTATTAAAATATTCAATTCCAAAGGTAATTAATTTTCAAAACAATTTTTAATCAACCTTTGAAATATTTTTGTTTACTACTGACAATGTGAAAACATCCTATAAGACAACAATAGATCTTGAAACTGTACAGAGTTGTTACATCCTTATTGTTTGACAATTGGTTTGAGTAAGATTAGGGTCATATGTCAATCTGAATAAGAAAATTCAAGATAAAGCCAAAAACCATTGCTGGAAACAATGAACCAGAACATTTTCAGCTAAATTTTGCTGCCTCAGAAGTATCCTGTCAAATGATGCACAAATAGACAAGGGACAGGAAAGCATAGCAAGATAACACTGACCATCTGTTGGTAGAATATCCAACAGAGGTTGGTGTCAAAAAAGTAGCAATTGTAGCAGCAAGGTTAGCATCAAAAATGTTAGGGTACTATATTTTCTAGAACAATTATGTGGATTCATGCCCATTCTTCCTGTGCTAACATCAAAGATATTTTTAACTGCATTTTGCATAGTATGTTCAGTATCAAATATAGAAAGAGATGACCTTCTCTAGTAGGTAATATATTACAGATTATTGCCATTGGCTCCCATGGAGCAAGCTTGCAACATCTTTCCGTTCTCCTACTTCCTTCATTCTGTCCTGCCCTGGAATCTCGGTTATAGAAGGTACACTAAAAGGTTGAGATCCTCTCTAACTTAACCAGTACAGTTCATATTGTTACTTTAAGTAATGCTCAGCCCAAATTCCAGATTAGCTTTGCAACAAGCTCTGTTCCTATTGAATATTAGAGCTGGTAGGATAGGCCTGATTTAGAGGCATACCAGTTCTAAGTCTAGGCTAGAGCATAGCCTGGTGAGATTGTTAATTATGTGTGTCATCTTGACTGGCACAGAGGACGCATAAACATATTCCAGATGTGGCTGTGAGAGTGTTTCTTGATGAGTCTAGCAGTTGGACTAGCAGAGACTGATTAAAGCAGATCAGCCTCCTTAATGTGGGTAGATCTCAGTGAATCAGTTGTAACTTGAATAGAACCAAAAGGCCAAGTAAGAGGAGGCTCCTCCTGCCTGACCGCATTTAGCTGGGACATTGGCCTTTTCTGACCTTTGGACTTAGACTGAAACATGGACTGTTTTTGGTTTCAAATTTGCCAGCTTTTGGACTGGAACTTACACCATTGGTAGTCCTGGTTCTCAGACCTGCAGACTTATACAAGAACTACACTTTGGCACATCCATGAGGAATTAATAGGATCTTGAAAGTTGAAATGTAGAAGTTTGAGAACACCTTGATAAATCTGGGGACATTGAACCTATAAATTCTGAAGAATATTTTCTTTCTTTCTTCTTTTACTTTTAATGTACATTATAGTCTCACATTATAATGTAATTCATAGAGATAGTGACATACATGTACACGGCACTTGGTGGGGAATATTTTCTTTTTCTTTTCTTTTTTTTTTTTTTTT
>PVJS01032292.1:0-22872 GCA_004027185.1 Glis glis | reverse complement strand
CGGGGATTGAACGCAGAGGCATTCTACCTCCGTGCTACACCCCCGGCCCTATTTTTTATACTTTATTTTGAAACCGGGTCTCTCAAAGTTGCAGAGGGCCTCACTAAGTAGAGAGAAAGAGAGACAGGGAGAGAGAGAGAGAGAGAGAGAGAGAGAGAGCTGAAGCTGGCCGCGAACCCAGATCCTCCGGTCTCTGCCTCCCAAAGTACTGGGATTACAAGCGTGCGCCACCACGCCCGGCAGCCGGCTTAGTTTTTAAAATAGTTTTTGAAAAAATTTCAAACTTAAAGAAAAATAAGAATAGTATTAGAATATCTGTTCAGATATTCTCAAATTACAATGGACTTACATCCCAATAGACCCATCAGAAGTTGAAAATATCTTAAGTTGAAAATGCATGGACTAGCCAGGCATGGTGGCACACACTTGTAATCCCAGTATTTGGGAGGCTGAGACAGGAGGGTCCAGGTTTGCGGCCAGCCTCAGATACTTAGTGAGGTCCTCCGCAACTTAGACCCTGTTTCAAAATAAAGAATAAAAAATAGGGCTGGGGGTGGAGCTTGGAGGTAGAATGCCCCTGGGTTCCATCCCCAGTACCGCAAAGAAAAAAAAAAAAAAGAAAGAAAATGCATGGTCTACACCTAACCTCCGCACACCCCAGCCTGGCAGCACAGCCTGCGGTGGGAGGGCCGTTGGTCACCCTCATGGCCACAGGGCGGACCGGGAGCTGCGGCTCACTGCAGCTACCCAACATCATGAGAAAAAAAAGATTAAAATTCAAAATTCAAATATGGTTTCTACTGAATGCATATAGCTTTCATACCATCACAAAGTTGAAAACCTATAAACCAAATCACTGTAATTTGGGAACTATTTGTATCCGCTTTTCCCTTAGTCACCCTAGTGGTCAGTGTCTGCTGTTGGCTTTATCATTTGCTTCTCTGCGCGTATCTACATATACACACATCTTTTTTTCCGAACTATTTGGGGGTAAGTTGCATACATCATGCTCTTTTACCCCAAATGCTTCAGTGCTTATCTCCCTGGAAAAAGAACTTGTAGCCGGGAATGGTGGCACAGGCCTGTAATCCCAGTACTTGGGGGCTGAGACAGGAGGACCGCAGGTTCGAGATCAGCCCCAGCAACTTAGCGAGACCCTGTTTCAAAAAAAATGAAGAGGTCTAGGGGTATAGCTCAGAGGTAGAATGCCCCCGGGTTCAATCCCCAGTACCAAAAAATAAATAAATAAAATGTGCTTAATATAACCACGGCAGTTATCAACATCAAGAAATTTATCATTGATGTGATACTTTGACACCATTGAGTCGACGCTGTCCTCGACAGCCTTCCCCTCCAATGCGGGATTCCTTTTAGGATCACACGCTGCACTCAATTGTCAAGTCTCTTTGGGACTCTTTTTAAAAGGTTCTCGGTACCCACTGCCAAGTTTCCACGTTTGTGTTCCCTTTGGGTGAACTTCAAAAGTGAAAACCAAATCCTACTAAAAATCTTAGTGGCGTGGTAGAAAATAAGTGTTGACTCATGTGTATGTGGTGGAAAGTGTCCTGCTTCCAGAAATTAGATCTGAGAAGACTTGTTCCATTCCAGATCATTCCATGGGTTTAAAGTTACCCAGTGGCATACAATGCCCTCGTGTTTACTGAGATGTGAGGTTGAGTACAGAGTTCTGGTATTGAGGGAGACCGCACCGGCTAAGACCTCAGGAGCCCCGGCCCCAGGGCACCCCAGGGCACCCGGGGTCATTCTGCTCTAGTCCCCTGCTTTTCCCACTTGTGACCCCACCCACTCACTGTCCACCCTCTAATGGAGAAAAGGTCATGAAATTATTGAAGAACAGATAAATCCAGCATCTCTTATGCTTTTCATAGCAACATCCTTCCCTTGGAAAGGCTGAGCTGTCCCATCCTGGTAGCATTTAACTGAAAAGGAAAAGTGTCTGGTCACAACCAGGACGTCAGTGATGGCACAGGCCGACAGAAAGCACGCGGGGCAGGAAAAGAGGTCAAGAGCATGACGCATCAAGTGTCTAGACTCGCCAGCTCCGGCAGACGTGGCCCGGTGGGACCGGTCCTGCGCCCGACCCCCTGTGGGAGGCGTCTTTAACCGATAGTCCAGAGCTGTCGGCTCCATGAGGCGGGAGCCCCGCGTGGCCTCAGGCCCTAGAGTGAGCAAGAGGAAGTCATGGGGCCCCTGGTGTCCCCAACTGGCCCCATCATCTGAGGAGGTTCTCCAGCGGCCTCCTGCTTTACAACTTGCAGGAAGTGGGAGGCAGAGGGCTCAGGAAGAGGGGTGTCTGTGAGGATGTAGCCAGACTTGGGGTTCCCATCTCAGAACACCTGCTGAGGTCCAGGCTGCTGGCTAGTGGAGTTGGTGTCACGGCCCACACCTGATTAAGAAGGAACCTTCTACCTAGGCATGGTGGCATACACCTATAATCCCAGTAGTTGGGAGGCTGAGACAGGAGGATCACAGGTTTGAGGATAGCCTCAGCAAGTAGTGAGACTCTCATCGACCTAGTGAGACCTGGTTTCAAAATAAAATTAAAATAGGGCTGAAGGGTGTAACTCAGGGGTAGAATGACCCTGGGTTCAATCCCCAGTGCCACAAAAGAAAAAAAAAAAGGAACCTTCCTTTTTTAGGCATGGTGGTACACGCCTGTAATCCCAGTACTTAGGAGACCGAGACAGGAGGATCGCAGGTTCAAGGACAGCCTCAGCAACTTAGTGAGGCTCTCATCAACTTAGTAAGATCATGTTTCCAAATAAAAAAATAAAACAGGCTGGGGGTGTAGCCCAGAGGTAGACTGCCCCTGGGTTCCTTCCCTAGTACCACAAAAAAAAAAGAAAAAAAAAGAAAAAAAGAAGAATACAGAGAGCTGTTACGGAACACTTTCTGGTGTGCGCTGTGCTGTGTATACTGTCCCTTTCAATCCCCACACCCCGTGTGGTAGGCGCCATCATTACCCCTGAGTTAAAGGGCTAACAAAGGGCTGAACGGGCCTCTGCTGGCTCCAAGGCCCACGTCCCGCTCCGAGGCTGAACCCTCCTCGTTTCTCATGGAGGTAGAGTGGCCCATCACCAGGGAGAACCCAGCAAGGACTTGGGCATCCTGAGCGGGAGGTGTGGCAGTGCCAACCCCCGAGGTCAGGGATGGAGCGTCCCCCTTGGCCACACACCGTCACCTGAGCACCGGCCGTGGCGGTGGGCGTTTGAAACCGCGTCCATCTCGTAGCAGATGCTTCTGAGCCATCAGCCTTTCCTGTCTGAAGGTCTTTTGACCTCATTTTTTTTAGGGTTTTGCTTTCCATTTTGTAAATAACCAGGGGTAAAATATACATGGTTTTCCTGACCTCCTGGGCCTCTGTTTTTTATTTATTTGCCCAGGCATTTGGTTTTCAGTTAATTTTCTCCTTAGAGGTCACCACCAGGTTACCCTGTTCTCGTAACTCTAGTTTATGAAAACTTCATTCCGAGCTCTGTTTTCCTGGAAGCCAAGCTCCTGTGGCCCTCGGAGGATGGAGAGTGCAGAGGACTCTCTAGTTCCCATCTATACAAAAGTTTCCCTTACCACAGGGGCCCTGCATCTTTCTGTTTCCAGTTTTCCTGGCTTCCTGTCTATGGCCAAGGAATCCTGGGGTCTCAGGAATGCCCTAAGAAAAGCCACCCCCCTTCTTGTCACATCTGTCCCAAGCTTTCCTCGCAGGGATGGATGCTGAGAGACTCCCACTGGTGTCTGGAACATCGGTGGGCCCCTGTTTCAATGTGATAGTTTCTGAAGCTAATGCTTCTCTGTCAAACAATTATTGACAGAGAACACCTTCCAATTATTGAACACTTGTGGTATACAGAACACTCTAAGTGGTATATCCAGGGTTGTTCCCACAGCATCCCAGTGAGGCAAGTACTGCTGTGAAAAGGAGATTACAGGAAATAAAGGGATTAGCTGACCCCCCCCCCCACACACACACTTGTGTGCACGTAGCAGGAGAATTGGGATTTGAACCCAGGTCAGCGCAGCCTCCAAGCTGTGGTCATTACCAGCGTGCTAATGTGCAATGCTTGAGGTCTTCTTTTTCCTTATTGATAGTCAAGGTCAACAAGGATATTGAAATTATTTTATTGTTTAAAAATAAAACAACTGAATAAAGTAGGAGAATTATACAAAACACATTGAATTCACCTCCCCAAGTGAACAAATAGTAACATTTTCTCATAAAGAAATAAAACATGCCGGGCGTGGTGGCGCACGCTTGTAATCCCAGTACTTTGGGAGGTGGAGACCAGAGGATCCGGGTTCGCGGCCAGCCTCAGCTCTCTCTCTCTCTCTCTCTCTCTCTCCCCCTCCCTCCCTCCCTCCCTCCCTCCCTGTCTCTCTCTCTACTTAGTGAGGCCCTCCGCAACTTCGTGAGACTCAGTTTCAAAATAAAGTATAAAAAATAGGGCCGGGGGTGTAGCACAGAGGTAGAACGCCCCTGGGTTCAATCCCCAGTACCAAAAAAAAAAAAAAAAAGAAGAAGAAAACATTACTGGCTAGGCATGGTGGCACATGCCTGTAATCCCAGTACTTGGGAGGCTGAAACAGGAGCATCGCAGGTTCAAGACCAGCCTCAGCAACTTAGCGAGGCCCTCAGCAACCTAATGAGACCCTGTTTCAAAATAAAAAGTAAAAGGGCTGGGGGTGTAGCTTGGAGGTAGAATGCCCCTGGGTCCAAGAAGGAAGGAAGGAAGGAGGGAGGGAGGCAGGCAGGCAGGCAGGCATTAAAGCAGGTCACCTATGTTCCCCGCCCAGTCCTGTTGCGTTCCTAAAGACAATCGGACCATGGTTAGGAACTTGTGTGGATATGATCCATGTGATTAAACTCTTACTACACACAGGAGCATCCATCAATAATGCACAGTATTGTCTTGCAGAGGTTTGAACTTCAAATCAGCGTTCCCATGGCGACAGTGACATCTGGCAGCTTACTCTCTAATGCTATGCCTGGCGCTCGCTCCATGTGATACCTATGTGTCTCATTAGCATTTTGCATTTCAATTTTTGTGCAGGGTTCTAGGACATGAATACAGAGCAAGCCTTTTTAATTTTTTTCCTAAAGGCCTTTTGTTTTATTTATTCTTTTGCCATGACAAACAATGCTGCGATGGGCGTCCTTGCTTACATCCTATTCGCATGCCCAGGCTTTCTCTATGGCGTACATTCAGAAGGGGGCTTTTATTGTCTATATACAATTTTCTTAAGAAATAAAATAAAAAGGCCAGTGTCTTAATGAAGAGTATTTTCTTCTCCTAAAAAACAAACAGCAGTTACATAGCATCAGCCAGCACAAACGCCAGTCTTAACCCTGTAGCACAACCAAGTTGTTCTCATGTATTGGAGGGAGGCTTGGAGTCCCTTCGAGTGCCCTCTTCATTAAGGCCTTCAGAGCTCTTGGGTGAATTAAAATGTATTTGAGGGAGGGCTAATTGACTGTTGTGTGCATGTATACTTCTACCACCCTGAAATCTATCAAGTTGTATGATTACAATGCACCAATTAAAAATAAATAAAACACACACACACACATATAAAAAAATATATTCGAATGTTCTCGGCATGGTAATTTGCTGCAGGAACTAATGCTTTCGGTTGCTGATGCGGACCTAAAGTAAAAGCATTCCACTTCAATTCTCATCCTTCACAATTAAAGCCAGGATTCTGAGTCACGGAGGGCCCCTTCGCTCTGCTGTTGCTGCTAGCCCCTCTTTGGTTAGATCTCAAAGAACCTTCTAGGCTTAAGGGCCTCAAGAGCGGAGTCTGCTCTGGGTGTCACACAGCTTCCCCGACCCAGCTCACAAGGTTCTTTATGGGAACATCGCACCAAGTGACTCTGTGAAGTGTCCCCTTCCTGCCTGGCTGCTCTCGCCCAGACGGTGACCAACTTGGAGTTGTCTGGCCAGGCTCGAGGTCCATGCATCTGTAGGTGGCCTGGAAACCAAATAAGAGGAACGAGACAGTTCTACACTGTCCAGAGATAGCGTGAGAGTGGGTGGGTGACTTTTCCTTTGCCTTTTAGAGTCACGATTTAGCTTGGGTTCCACCCACCATGACCCCTAAGTGGTGCACAAAGAGGCTGTGACATGTTTGATAGCCAGGGTGCCGTGTCCGTGGTCAGAGACTAAAAATACCGATGCATTTAAGAAACACTGAAATGGCTTCTTAGATAATCAAGTCGGATGTGGTGTGTTCTTGCTTTAAGAGCTGACCTAAGGGACAGCAGCAATGGCTCTTGAGGACAGGCCTGCTGCTGCAGGTACAGCGTGGACTCTGGAGCCAGGACCAGGCCCTGCCGCTTCTGAGGAAGAGCTGCCATGCGCTGAGCACCTTGTGATGTGCCGGGTACTGTGCTAAGCACTTTGTCTGTGTGTGGTCAGCAGAATCATGGCCCCAAAGATGTCCACGTCCTGCTCTCCAGAACTTTTAAATATGTTCAAGTGTACAGCAAAGGGGACTTAAAGTTGCAGACAGAACAAAGACTGCTAATTGACTGACTCAAAATGAGGACATTACCCTGGATTATCTGGGTGGGCCCAATATAATCACAAGGGTCCTTTTAACATGAAGAAGGAGACAAAAGGATCAGAACCAGAGGGAGCCTGGAAGATGCTGAGTTGCTGGCTTGAAGATTGAGGGAGGGGCTGTGAGCCAGGGAATTTGGTGCCTTCTAGATGCCAAAAAAGACCAAGAAATGATTCTCCCCAGAGCCTCCAGAAGAAGCCAGCCCTCGATCTGAGCCCATTGAGATCCATTTTGTACTCCTGACCTCCAGAACTAGAAGATAATAAATGTGTGTTGTTTAAAGCGGGTCAGTTTGCTACAGTTTGTTACAGCAGCAGTAGGAAGCTCATACCTTGTGTCACCTCCTCTGAGCAGCTGCCATTCCTGCTCTTTCACAGATGAGGAAATTACAACTGCAGGGCAGTTCAGTAAGTTCAGCCCCCAGTGGGCCAGGATTGGGTCAGGCCAGTAAAGCATTTGCTTTGGGTACAAATTTTTTTGTTCTTTAATTTTTTTTTTTTCTGTACTGGGAATTGAACCCAGGGGCATTCTACCTCCAAGCTACACCCCAGCCCTATTTTTTATTCTTTAGTTTAAAACAGGGTCTCACTAAGTTGCAGAGGGCCTCACTAAGTAGCTGAGTCTGGCCACGAACCTGCGAGCCTCCTGTCTCAGCCTCCCAAGTACTGGGATTACAAGTGTGTGCCACCATGCCCGGCTTTTAATATATTTTTATTGGTGCATTATAGTCTTACATCATAATGTAGTTCATGATAGGGATGTACGTGCACACAGCCTTTGGTGTTTGAGTTGTAAAATTTAAGAAGGACCCCCCCCAAAAAAAAGACTCAGTCATCAAGATGAAGTGTATTTTTGTGCAATGTTTTAAAGTCAAAATTAATGCAAAAAAATTAATGATGAATGAAATACTAAAATTTTAAATAAGCCTAGGATCAATCTCCACATCTATAGAAGTAAGGGCTATATCCCAGTTTTGCAGGGTTGTGGTGTGGAATTCAATTTTAAAACCAAAGAAAAACCTCTCAGGAACACCAGGTACTTATCAGGAGCTCGTTAAATGCGGACTTTGTTGGGCCGGCTGCAGCAGGGCGCTCTGCATTTCCAGCTGAGTGGCCTCATGCAAGGCCTTTCACTTCTCTTTGTCTGAGACTCCCTCCAGAAGCAAGGGTGGTTTTGCCTCATCCCTAAACTCACTTGGAACTTCATCTTCTTACAAATGCTATGGTTTTTTTTTTTCTATTTGTAAAATTGCTTCTCAATTTTTTATTTTGGCCAGGTTGTTTACCTTCAGTGAGTTTCATCTTCTGAAAACCTTGCTCATGTGGGCCTACCTGCAACTCAACCGCAAGACCCAGGTGATCCCAGTCTATGAGACCATGCTGGCGTTTTTCCACAGGTAACGTGACCTCGTGTCGATTGAGGAAATGCACGTACCCTGTTTGGTTGTCGTCGTTCATAATACCATGGCAGAAGCTGCAGTGACATGATTTTTGTAGCAACACACGAAGGACATAGAAGGTAGTGTTTCTTATGAGGCCCAAGATTATGGGATGCCTTTGAACCACTAAATTACTTGGAAAAGTAAATAAGACGTAGGTGTTATAATATGAGATAATCATGCACTTCTGGGAACTTGTGCGTCCAGTAATAGCATGATGCAAAAGGTGCCCCTTTTGTTCAGGAAAAGTACCATACTGCACTGACCTTAAAAACTGCATTTTTTAGCGGGGCGCAGTGGTACACTCCTGTAATCCCAGTACTTGGGAGGCTGAGACAGGAGGATTGCAGGTTTGAGGTCAGCTTCAGCAACTTAGCAAGACCCTGTTTAAAAATAAAAAGGGCTGGGGTAGCCAGGTGTGGTGGTGCATGCCTGTAATCTCAGTACCTGGGAGGCTAAAACAGGAGGATTACAAGTTCAAGGCCAGCCTCTGCAACTTAGTGAGACCCTATTTCAAAATAGGGAGGAGGTAGAATGCCCTTGGGTTCCATCCCTGATACCAAAACAAACAAACAAAAAGACTTCATTTTTGATATACCTAAATCAGACCAGGTTACTCTCATTTACATTTCACTAGGTAACATAAAATTCTGGGTGTTATGGACAAATGAAAAAGCATTTGAATGTGCAAAGGTCTCGTAGCATTAATTCAGCTTCTTATACTCTCTATGCTTATAAATCTAAGATTTGTTTATCTCAACATTTAAGCTAGAAATAACGATACCAGTAGGAACAGTAGGCACTCTCTAAATGTGCTTCACTAAGTCCAGTAACTCGGATCAGCACTTTCTAGTCATTATCTCAAGTTTATCTGCATAATGCTAAGGGGCTGGTTTTATTATTCCCATTTTACAGATGAAGATACTAAGGTAGAGGTGAAATATCTCGCCAGAGATCATGCGCGTGATAAGGAACGGAGCCTGACTTGAACCCAGATCTGCCGAAGCCCGAGGCGCTTTGCTGCCCTTTCCTAGCACAGCAGATGGGATTCCTCGCCCGTGTCCACTCCAAGGAGTCAGTAGTCACTTCCTGGGCACGGGGTTGAGAAAGATCCTGAGGCTGCCTCTAGAGTCACTGTCGTTCTTAAACAAGGACTTCTAAAATTGCTCTGTAGGGCACCTTCCCTTCCCTGTGTCCCCTCTGCCTGTGAGTGTTTTCTCTCTGTTCAATCAAAATGCCCCCACGTTAGCAAGATCTGCCCTGGCCATGTGGGCGAGGGGCAGCATGGGGGAGGGTGAAAGTGGTCATTGCCAGGCTCCATTGTGTCTCCTTAGCCTCTTACGTTAGTCACCTTTTTTTTTTTTTTTTTTTGCGGTACCGGGGATTGAACGCAGGGGCGTTCTACCTCCGCGTTACGCCCCCGGCCCTGTTTTTTATACTTTATTTTGAAACTGGGTCTCACGAAGTTGCAGAGGGCCTCACTAAGGAGAGAGAGAGAGAGAGAGAGAGAGAGAGACGGAGAGAGAGAGCAAGAGAGCTGAGGCTGGCCGCGAACCCAGATCCTCCGGTCTCCGCCTTCCAAAGTACTGGGATTACAAGTGTGCACCACCACGCCCGGCTCCGTTAGCCACCTTTTATGTGGCCTCTTGTGTTGTCATCACTGTGACAAAATACCTGAGATAATCAACTCTTAAGGGAGAAGTTTCTCTTGGCTCACGGTTTCAGAGGTTCAGTCCATAGTCGGCTGGCTCCATTGATTTGAGCCTGTGGCGAGGCAGAACGTCATGGTGGGAGCACGTGGTAGAGCAAATCTGCTCAGTTCATGGTGGCCAGGAAGCAGAGAAAGGGAGAGAGAACAAAAGAGTTGGAGTCCCAGTGCCCCCTTCAAGGGCTTGTCCCCAATGACCTTCCACTAGGCCTTACCTCCTAAAGGTCCCACCACCTGCCAGTAGTGCCACAGCCTGGGGACCACACCTTTAACATCTGGGCCCTTGGGGGACACTTCAGCTCCAAACCATAACACCTCTACTAAAACTTCATGAAATAATAGCTGGGTGTGGCGGCACACACCTATAATCCCAGTACTTGGGAGGCTGAGATAGGAGGATCACAGATGGGAAGCCAGCCTCAGCAACTTAGTGAGACCCTGTTTCAAAATAAAATAGGGCTGGGGGTGTAGCTCAGAGGTAGAACACCCCTGGGTTCAAACCCCAGTACCACAAAACAAAAACAAAAACAACTTCATGGAATAGCATTCACATGATCCATGCTGGCCGGGAAGTGCGGTGACCCTGTCTCCGAGCGCAGTCCCAGGTGGCTCTCGGAACATCTGCCCTACACAGGACATCACTAGTGGAGTGACCTTCACCTTCAGGGTCATGTTTCTGTTCCCACATGAGCAGGACTGGGGCCCTCTGAGTGTGATGAGGCGTGCTCACGGAAGTAGAGACGCCCCATTTCTCCTGCACATAGGGGTTTAGCCAATAAATATGTCTTCACATATTAATCGGTAGTCTGGCCTGTTGAAGCCAAGTTTCACGTGCAATGTTTTGAAGATGTAATCCATTCCTGGAACATCTTGGCACCGAGTTAACTAAAAAGCTCTTTTTCTTTTCTTTCTTCTTTTTTTTTTTTTTGGTCTTGTTATTTGGGGAAAGTGGTATTCAGTGCCAGAATTATATGTAGTGAGCCCAGTTTCTATATAATTTGCTTTGAACCCAAATGTTTTAGTCCCTCCTCCCGCTCTTTTTAATGGCCCATGAGACACTCTTTCCAGTGAGTCATGCACCCCAGGAGAAATTGCTGCTTGGCCGCAGGTCAGCTCTCAGACTGGAAACGTCTTAGCATCGGGAGATAGGAAATGAGCTAGCGCGCGGTGATTCATTGGAGCTGTGTTTTTGGCGTGAGAGGAGCACTGGGAAGGAGGGGTCGAGGTGTGCAGCCCCTTCCCCCGAGGGTGGGCTTCCTGTGGCTTCTGTGGCACTGCTGAGCCCGGCACTCAGGGCTCTCTGGCACACACGGGGACTGCTTGCCATCAGAGCTTTTGCATTTCCTTGTGAATCTACATTGACTCAGATTTGACCCCCAACCTCAGACGTCTACATGCATTTCCCCAAGCCCCTGATCCCATATAATTTTCCTTTGAGGACTTGTATTCAAGTCATGTCACTGATGTAGCCTAAACAAGGGTGACAATATCTTCTAACAGGACCCGAGCCTTCATGGCAGTACAGATGCCCCAGACAGCCAGCGGGCCTGCCCGGGGTCCTTCCCTCTCCCTGTCACACCCCGCCCTCCACCCTCTTCCTCAAGAAAGGATGGGAAAGCATGGAGCTTGGATGCACCTCTACCTGCAGTCGCCCGAGGCCCCTCTTCTGTGACTTCCCAGCTTGGAGGACCGTGTGGCCCGTTTTTAGAACTGTGGATGGTTCTCTTCCTGTCCCAGCTCGCTCTCATGCCCCAGGGCAGTGACATCTCTAAGGTGATCCCTGGTAGCAGCCTCCACCCCCAAAATACATCTCCCCCACCCAGGGGTCAGCCCCCATTTCTCCCACAAACCCCCCTCGCCCCAGCCTGCACTGTCTCCTTTTACAGTCTGTCTCTGGTGGGGAACTCTCCAAAGAGCCTCTCTGCCCAGCTCCTTGTGACCCCTTGGTTCATGTTCATATCCTGTGTCTCCCCAAGTATATCATAAGCAGCTTTAAAAAAGGGCTTATGATCCTTTATCTTACCCCTAACTTGCCCAGCACCTTGCTGAACATAACAGCCTATCAAATGATGAGATTCCATCAAACATTTTTATTATGTAGCTCAGTTTCCCTCCAAGAAATGAGTCTTAATATACTGGGGTAAAATTCAGAGTATCATGTCTGTAACAACTTGATCATGGACAAGTTTCCACTTTTATGGCTGGATGGTATCTGTTAGGTGCACAGGACTGAGAAAGAGTCTAAGGTTTCTCTGGGCTCAGTGAGAAAGAATGTTGTGGTAGGTGAATGGCGTCTACCCTGGACATGGGAGTGGGGATCGGTGGTACCCATGCTCTGTGTGTGTTGTCCCCTCCCGATGATGCCCAGGGCTGACCAGCAGTGGCACAGACCTCGCAGCTGCTGGCCTAGTAGGGCAGGTGGCCTCGAGACACCTCTGTTTCCAAGGCCAGCCTGGGCCGGAACTGGGTCACAGGGAAGTTGGTTGCAAAGTCCACTGAGGTCAAAGGGAATGGCTATTGCAGTTTCAGCAGCTGCTGACCCACACGCCAGGAGCATTTAAAGGAGGGTCAGAAGTCGGGTGTGGTGGCGCACACTTGTAATCCCAGTACTTGGGAGGCCGAGACAGGGGGATCGCAGGTTCGCAGCCAGCCTCAGCTACTTAGTGAGGCCCTCCACAACTTAGTGAGACCCTGTTTCAAAATAAAGAATAAAAAATAGGGCTGGGGGTGTAGCTCAGAGGTAGAATGCCTCTGGGTTCAATCCCCAGTACCGCAATTAATTAATTAATTAATTAATTTTTAAAAATAAAGGTGGGTCAGAGGAGCAGAGCCCTTGGGAGTCAGAAATCAGGTTCAGGAATAAGAATGGAAACTGACTGGCAGGTTTCAAAGTTGCCAATATTGGTGAAATAATTTTTTTTTTTTTTTGCGGTACTGGGGATTGAACCCGGGGGCGTTCTACCTCTGCGCTACACCCCCGGCCCTATTTTTTATACTTTATTTTGAAACCGGGTCTCACGAGGTTGCAGAGGGCCTCAGTAAGTAGAAAGAGAGAGAGAGAGAGAGAGAGAGAGAGGGGGGGGGAGAGAGAGAGCTGAGGCTGGCCGCGAACGGATCCTCCAGTCTCCGCCTCCCAAAGTACTGGGATTACAAGCGTGCACCACCACGCCCGGCTGTGGTGAAATAATTTAACTGACAGAGTGATCTATAAACCATCATCCAGGGCAGAGACACAGCAGGTAGAGTAGTCATTCTGAGGCCATTGAGTCTCCATTGAGGAGACCCCTAAAATGGGAGTGTCACAATGTGGCAACAGTGGGACAAGCCACACAAACACTAGACGGCAAGGGCCTGTGAGTCTGTGGGAGTGAAGTGGAGCCGCCGCCATGGGACTGGCGGGGTGGAGGCATCTGCAAGGAGGACCGCGAGCAGAATCTGAGAAAAGTGGACCAGATGACTCCTTTCTCATCTGTCCCAGCAGCATCTCAAGACAAGCTAGGCGCAAATAAAGACATGTGTCCATCCAGGTACAGTGCCACACACCTATAGTCACAGTACTTGGGAGGCAGAGATAGGAAGAGCGCAGGTTCAAGGCCAGCCTCAGTCATTTAGCAAGACCCTGTGTCAAAATAAAAAATAAAAAGGGCTGGGGGTGTAGCTCAGTGGTAAAGTGTCCCTGGGTTCAATCCCCACTACCATGAAAGAAAAGAAAAAAGAGAAAGAAAAAGAAAGAAAGAAAGAAAGAAAGAAAGAAAGAAAGAAAGGAAGGAAGGAAGGAAGGAAGGCAGGCAAATTTCCATGCCTTTTCTACTTCAATTTTCTCTCCATTGATTTTTTTCAACCTTTTATTCATTGAACAAACATTTATTGAACATGTGCCCTGGACACTAACGGAATACTTCTCTACCCAACCAGATATTTTGGAACATCTTCAATGTTATTTTTATTACTGCATATGTTCATCAACATAAGGAAGGAACATGCTCACACAAACACACGTGTACACATACATGTGCAAATGTTTAATTCATACACTCTTGCACATACATAAGCATGTGTGTGTGCACACACACATGCACACACACCTTGGCACCCTACAGCCTGTTTTCTTGGCAGTAATTATTAGAAAAATAAGCTGTCCAGAATGGATTTTAACATCTCCTTGTAGGTTAAAACTGGAAGCAAAACTGACACCTCCATTCATGGAGAAAAAAAATCATCATTCCATTTCACTTAGCAGCCTGAGGAGCTTAGGAAAGCTGTAAAAACTCATCAATTGGAGAAGGGCCAAAGCAGGCAAATTTCAAGCTTTTTCTAAAAGTACATTTTTTTTATCCAAGTATAAAATAATCCAGAAAAGTGCCCAGACCTTCAGTGAACGACTCAATGAATTTCCACACAGTGAACACACCTGTGTAGCAGGCCCCAGAGCAAGCAACAGAGTGTGACCAGCCCCTGCAGGGCTGCATCTCGCCCCACTCCCCACCCAAAGGTAAAGGATATCCCAGCTTCTCTTGCCATTGCTATATCTTCTCTGCTTTTAAGCTTTATATAAACAGAATGCCACAGTATACAGTTTTTAGATGTCTGGCTCTTTTCACTAAACAGTGTTCTCTGTAAAATCCACCCACGTGGTTGCAGGCGACAACAGCTTGGATATTCGCATAGATGATTCCAGCATAGGCATGCACCACATCTATGTATCTATTCTGATGTTCATGGCATTTTTGGCTACTAGGAAGAGTGAGGCTGTATATAATCTTGTACATGTCTTTTCATACACATAATTGGGTTTTTCTATTAAATCTTAAACCTAGAATTACTGTGCCATAGGGTATGAATAAATTCAACTTTTGTAAACACTGGTAAACAGTTCTATACAATGGTTGTGCTAATTGCTCCATAACCAGCAGTGTGTAAGAATTCTGGTTTTTCCACATCCTTATTAACACTTTGTATTTTCAGTCTTTTTTTTTTTTTTTTTTTTTTTTGGTGGTACTGGGGATGGAACCCAGGGGCATTCTACCTCTGAGCTACACCCCCAACCCGATTTTTTATTCTTTATTTTGAAACAGGGTCTCACTAAGTTGCAGAGGGCCTCACAGGTAGCTGAGGCTGGCTGTGAACCTACTATCCCCCGTCTCAGCCTCTCAAGTAGTAGGTTTACAAGCATACACCACCACGCCTGGCTGTATTTTCAGTCTTTTGCTTTAAAATGTGTGGCTAGCCAGGTGTGGTGGCACACAGTCAGAGGCTGAGGACACCATTTACACACAGTCAGAGGCCGAGGACACCATTTACACACAGTCAGAGGCCGAGGACACCATTTACACACAGTCAGAGGCTGAGGACACCATTTACTTCCTTGGGCCTGGCCTGGCTCAGGTGGTTTAGAGGGGGACAGTGAAGGTGAATGCCATCAGGAACAATTCCGTGCTCCTGACCAACCTGAGTCCAGGTGGCTTTGGCATGAGAAGACAATGGTGGTACTCACAAGGTGCTGAGGGCCTGGTGGGGGGCAGCTGTGCCAGCACCCCTCTAGCACTGTCACCCTGACTTCCCCCATCTACCCACTGAAGCACGCGTGGCTAGTGTCCCCACTCGACAGAGGAGGACAGGGGTGCTCAGAAGGGCTCAGTCCCATGACTAACGGGCAGGGTACCGCGACAGGACCTTGGTGTGCCACACTCCAGGCCCAGCTCGGTTGGGCAGTAGCTCACTCCCGACCTCTCCAGGTCAGCCATAACTGAGGGCCTCCTGGCCACCTCCCTTGGGGTCTCTCCAGCCACCTGTCTCAACAAAGCTCCCCCAAACCCTCTGGGACAGGAGGGCTGTCCAGAGAGGTCCTGGATGATGGTCCCTTGTCCAAGTGTCTCCCACGGAGGCTCCAGGACTTGGGTCCTTCTACTCTGCCAGCAGCCTTCCCGCTCTGAGCAGAGCAGCCCCGCTGGTGCCTGTGACTCTGGCCGGAGAGAATGCTCCCCTCTCGGCCTGTCCTTTCCCTGCTGCGGCAGCATCTGATTGTATTTTGGCTGTTCCAGCCAGTGCCCACAACCTCAGCCCGGGCTATGGGAGCCCTTGCTACTGGGGAAAGCTCATTCAGCAAGGCTGGGGGGCACGGGGTCAGCTTGGCCCCTTCGTCTCTCCCAAACACCTGTCCCCAGCCATGCTGCCCCCTCAGTTGTCCCTCTGTTAAATGATGAAGAGGCAGGAAAGGTGGTGGCATGCAGACCAGTAGATGGAAGGGACCCAGGTAAGTATTACCTGTCCCACTAAGATACCTGTGTCCTTGGGGCAACAGCACTGCCCAGACCAACCCAGCTCCACTCACTCTGGGTGACAGTGGGCTAGTTCCAGAACCAACAGCCCTGCAATTGATAAATATCAGTCTTCCTTTATTTATGCCTCGTTGTTACCTCCAGAGATGGACACATAGTAAGTTTTTTGTTTTGGTACTAGGATTGAATCCAGGGGCATTCTATCTCTGAGCTACACCCCCAGCCCTATTTTATTTTTTATTTTGAAACAGGCTCTCACTAAGTTGATAAGGGTCTTGCTAAGTTGCTGAGGCTGGCCTCGAACCTGCTGTCCTCCTGTCTCAGCCTTCTAAGTACTGGGATTACTGGCATGTGCCACCACACCCAGCTTCATGGTAGAATAGAATCAGAATAAATACTCCTAGAATAGAATCAGAACACATTTGTCTTTGCACCCACTTCCCCTCTCATAACTCCTCAGCACCCCTACACCTATCTACTGAGACCGCTGACGTGAAGAGGAGCTGGGGAGCCCCAGGAATTCCCAGATCCCATGAAAACCAACAGCTTTGGGCAGGTTGGCAGCCACCCCTAACCAAGGTGGGACATGGGGCCAAGGTACATCCGGTCCAGCTGAGACAGGGCGTGATTTGGACACTTGGTTCATGGGAAAATAATCTAAATGTGCCCTTGGCTGGTTTTATGCAGGGTTCACCTCAAGGGAGTGACTCTGCATTTCCAAAAGGACTTGAAAAATCATTCCCCCATTGTCCCCATTTGTGAAAAATGACCATTTTATGAAGCAAATTATTTCAAAACAAGGGTGGTGGCTGTGTGTGCATATGCATGACCTCTCATGGGGAATCCAGGCTTCTCCAGCCAGCCCTGGCCTTCAGCCTGGGTGGAGACTAATTGGTGCTTAACATCAACACTGGCGATTGCAGAAGCCAGCCGCTGAAACTAGCTACCCTCACACCCACACTGCTTTTCTTTGTAATTCTACCAGAAAGCCTTTGAGGGGCCTTATTTGGTCACTTACTCCAGGGGCAGCATCTATAGAGAAGGGGTCAAATGTCCCAGGTTGAAGTACCAGCTGAGCCTCAGTTCTTCATCTGTGAAATGGAGCTGATGCTGTGTGCATGTATGTCACTGTTACTGGGAACTACATTGTGATGTGAGACTATAATGCACATTTCGAAGTATTTTTAAAAATGGGGCTGTTGAGACTTGCCCTGTCTATCCCACAAGAAGTTAGTGAGACTCAAGGGAGAAAAGGTAGATCAGAATCCCTTGTAAATGACACATGTTCCCATCAGCCATATAACATATTTATTGGGCATCTATTATGTGCATGGCTCAGTGGTAGATGCAGAGGGGACTGGAGCCACTTGCAGAGGGGACTGGAGCCACTTGTCTCACTACAGTCTCTGGGGTTTGACCTCACAAATGTTCTCTAAACTTTCCCCTGCTTCTACCAACCCCACCTAGAGACCCAGGCTCCATCTACTGCTCGTAAAACTGCTGGTCTCCATGACAGGGCTTTCAGTAGCCCTAGCTCATTCCAGAAAGTTTTCTGAATGCCTTCTGTTCTTGTCTCTGCCTCTGCTAAGCTTTCCCAAGAAGTGCTGCTTTCTGGACCGGGATATAGGACAGACCTGGATACCGCTCTTCCTTTGTGTGCGTCTGCACAGCATCACCAGTGGTAAGTGCCACCAGTGGACCCTGTGCACGGGGAGGCAGTGGGAGACTTGCTCTGTCCCCCAGCCACTCCCAGGAAGCCCCACCAGAACCAGCTGGGATCTGACATGGTTACTTCCAAGTTGTGTGGCTCTGGAAGAGTCATGTAACCGCTTGGTCTCGGTTTCCTTGTTTGTAAAGTGGGGATAATCAGAGGCTCGAAGGAGGAGAAGGATGAGCCGGGCGTGGTGGCGCACGCTTGTAATCCCAGTACTTGGGAGACTGAGACAGGAGGATCCAGGTTCGCAGCCAGCCTCAGCTACTTAGTGAGGCCCTCCACAACTTAGTGAGACCCTGTTTCAAAATAAAGAATAAAAAATAGGACTGGGGGGTGTAGCTCAGTGGTAGAATGCCCCTGGGTTCAATCCCCAGTACCCCAAAAAAATAAAAAAGAAGGAGGAGGAGGATGGACAGGGGCTGATCTGCCGTGAATCCCTGCACACCCGCAAGGACCATTCTCTTGCCTTCTTGACTGTGCGACCTCCTCCTTCTAGGTCACTTATTTGGCAGTCTGGGAGAAAAAATTGGATCAATTCAACAAGTTGTCCCTGCAGTTTAAATTCTTCAAATTCTTCTCTGGGCAAGGAAATATGGGTTTTGGGTATTGTGGATACTCTCCGTCAACCAGATGTTGGTTCTTTGGAAAGAGTTGGTGACTTCTCTCCTCCGACTTTGCTGCCGGTCTTCAGTGCATAGTTCTGCCTGGCTCTCGCCTTCACCCCGGTTCCTAGGCTGCACGTAATGACATTAAGCCTCTCCTCGGTTTCCAACACGTTCAGGTTAACTGTAATGATGGTGACTTCTGTTTCGTGTCACCTTGGCATGCGTATCCAAAATGTCAAGTCCAATTGGAACAAATGTAAAGCAAAGTGCAAGACGATGAGAGGAGTCCACTAAAATTTGTTGGACTCATATTTGGCTGAATTTAGGTGGCATCATAGATGTGAACATAATGCTTTCAACTCCCTTTTACTGCATAAATTAGAATAATTTCTTTTTTTCCTTTTTCTTTTTTTTTGTGGTACTAGGGATAGAACCCAGGGTATTATTCTAGCTCCGAGCTATACCCATGGCCCTATTTTATTTTTTATTTGGAAACAGGGTCTTGCTAAATTGCGGAGGGCCTCACTAAATTGCTGAGGCTGGCTTTGAACCTGCGATCCTCCTGTCTCAGCCTCCCAAGTACTGGGATTACAGGCATGCGCCACCATGCCTAGCTCAGAAGCAAATTTTAACTGGGCCAGTGCACAGCCTAAATATCTTCTTCTGTTTTTCTTTGCAATATTGTTGATAACATTGTGAGAAGAGAAATATCTTTGACTGATTAATCAGTCAAAGCTGAACTCTGAGGGCCACTGATGGCGTCTCCTTTGCCACAGTTCCCCAGGTACCCTGCAGGTTTCACTGAGCAGCGATGTCTTCTTAGATTGTTGGGAATATATTCTAAAATAATATAAGTCAAACTTAAAAGTATTAATACGTCATGCAGGAAATTTTGTGCTGAAGTTGAACTGTGCTCCAATTTAGAGTGAATTCATTCCTCCTTTTGGAAGTTTATTTGTATGCTATTGTGTGTGTGTGTGTGTGTGTGTGTGTGTGTGGTGTGTGTGGTACTGGGGACTGAACCCAGGGGCATTCCACCTCTGAGCTACACCCCCATGTATTGGTCAGATCGACAGAATTCACAGAATGAGTATATGAAAAAGGGATTTATAAGATCAGCTCACGATGTAGTCCTGAATTTCGACTGCACGTGAAGAGTCAGAGGAATCAGTAGCTGGTCGGGCGATCCAAGAGCCGGAGCCCCAGGATTGAAGCAACCACCAATTCAGTCCAGTCCAAGATGTGAAGATCAGGAAGCTCCTCGGAGAAACGATGGTGAAGTTTCAGTTCGAAGGCTGGAGGCCAACGATCTCAGACGAGAGCAGAAGATCAAGAAGTTCTCCAAGGAAACAGCAAAGTTGGAGACTGACGATCTCAAACGAGAGCAGATGCGTTTTCTTCAGAAAGAGTCGCGGCTCCCTCTGCGCGGCTTTCTCCTTCTTTTTATCTAAGTCCTGCACCTATCAGAACCCTGCTACCCACATTTAGGGCAGGACTTCCGGTTCAATCTGCTATTTACAACCAAAGTCACATGATCTTAGGAGGGTCAAGTTGACAAACCAGACCAACTATCACACCCCAGCCCTATTTTATTTTGGAACAGGGTCTCACTAGGTTGAAGAGAGTCTCACTACTTGCTGAGGCTGTCCTCAAACCTGCGATCCTCCTGTCTCAGCCTCACAAGTACTGGGATTACAAGTGTGCACCACCATGCCTGGCTGTACGTTTTTAAAAGAGAATTAATTTGGAGCATAAAAGAAATGGAGTCTGTACTCACCACAGTGATTTTGAAATGTCTTATTCCCATTCTTCCAACCAAAACTCAAATGAGACCGCCCTTTCCCTTCCCTTGGCTCCTGACATCCTCCTCTTCCTTTCTGTGAGTGAGACTTTTGTGGTTCTGTTTATTTTATTTTATTTTATTTTATTTTATTTTATTTCATTTTATTTTATTTTTTGCAGAACTGGGGATTGAACCCAGGGGCATTCTACCTCTGAGCTACACCCCCAGCCCTATTTTTTTATTCTTTATTTTAAAACAGATTCTCACTAAGTTGCAGAGGGCCTCACTAAGTAGCTGAGGCTGGCCTCGAACCCGGATCCTCTGGTCTCAGCCTCCCAAGTACTGGGATGACAAGCGTGCGCCACCACGCCCGGCTGCGGTTCTGTTTATAAGTAAAGCTGTACGTGTGTCCCCTTTGTGCTTCTCCCAAGGCAAGGATCTGGAGGAGCTGAAGCACATCAACTTCTTCCCAGAGTCCTGGCTGGTCCGGGTCACAGCCAACCACTACCACGCGGTGAGTCGGCGCAGCACGGGAACAGTGACCTAACTGGATCGCCTCTCTGCCTTTGCTTTTTCTGGAGATGTGCTTCTGGGCCTCTGAGGGCAGGACCTATCTAGATCTTCCTTCAAGGGAAGCAGGGAGAACTGGATTGGGGAAGGGAGGATGGAGGAGGCCCAGCCTCGGAATCCAGATGTTTAGAGAATCTGCCATGCTGGTTGGATGGGTGGAGGAGTTCCCGTCACCCCGCCCTCCAAACCAGGCCCCCCCAGACATGAATGTAACATGTGCTTGTGATTGAAAAATTTCAAAATGCAGAAAAATTGAAAGAAAATAAATACCCTCAGACCTATTCGCCCAAAGACAACCATTGCTAACATCTCCTTGGATTTATTACCTTTTGATATTTAAAAATATATTATGCACTCATTTAAAGGCATTTCCTTACCCCATTTTTTTAATAGCTGCAAACTCTTTCATCAAGAGAATGTGCTACTTTGTCTATGCTACTTTGTCACTCATTTATTGTAGAAAACTTGTAGTGTTTAGAAATATTTACTCTTTTTTTTTTGTGTGTGTGTGTGTGTGTTACTGGGGATTGAACTCAGGGGCATTCTACCTATGAGCTACACACCCAGTCCTATTTTATTTTTTATTTTGAAACAGGGTCTCACTGAGTTGCAGAGGGTCTTGCTAAGTTGCTGAGGCTGTCCTCAAACCTGTCTCAGCCTCCCAAGTACTGGGATTACAAGTGTGCACCACCACACCCAGCTTCAAATTGTTTACTCTTATAAACGACAGTACAGGGAAGATAGTTTTACATAATGGTTTATTTTGCTATACTTTGAATGATCTCCTCATAGGAGATTCTCAACAGTAGAAATACTGACACTAAAAGGAACATACATTTTTGTTCCTGATACATATTAACAAATGTTAGGACCAAACTCCTCTTTCCCCAGAAGTAAATGAGCAGGCCTCGCTTTGTACATCTTCAGCACTGTGGAGCATTTAAATTTCAAATGACTTTTGTTACTTGCGAAGGGGACAATGGCATCTCAGTTTTCAATATGTATTTCCTTTATTAATAGTAAATGAGTATTTTTCCACACAGCATGTCCCCTTTGTGAATTGTGTATGTAAACTGCCATAGTTGTGTATTTTCAGTGTTTCATGGAGATGAAGCAGGGCAGTGTTTGAGGTCTGAAGATGCATGAGTCACGAGTTAAAATTCATCCAGCTCAACAAACACCTATTGTAATGGGCAAACCAGCACTCCTTGCACATTAGATAATGACGCCCTGGAAGGTGCTTCTCTGAGACAACTTGGAACTGTGCTCAGGAAGTCCCCCACCTCCCTCTCTCGCCCTCTGACCCTGCCACCTCCTTCCTTTACCCTCTGCTGCCGGTATCAACCGACTGAGATCTCTCCCTCCCTGTGGAGCCAGCCATGTGGGGCTTACTTGTTCTTGACTTTATTACCCTGGTCATCTCTGCCACATGATCAGGCTACAGATGTATACATTTTATTTCCCTAGTGAGACTTCTCGGGCATTTTTCTCTCTCTCCTCTCTTTCTGCATCCTCTGGAGGTATTGAACACAGGACCTGACACGTAGTAGGTTTTCAATAAGTGCTTGTGGACTGGATGGATGACTGAATGTAGGGTCTCGAGGCAGAACTCTCTTCCCAGTCTCTTGGCGGTGGTGGTGGGGACCCAGGAACAGACGTGACGATGGCGAGAGGCGCTCCTTCCTGCTGCTGGTAAGCCGTGTGCATCCCCTTTCAGCTGGAGAGCGGGGGCGACATGGCCCACCTGAAAGATCTGACCACCCAGGCCGTGAGATTTGGGCTGCTCTTTAACCAGGTACTAAAAACTGGACCCAAACAAGGGGAGGACTTTACCCCACGCTTGGTTAAGGACCTTTGCAGGGTGACCCCTGATCGCTCTGACCTCTAATAGGAGGGTCCAAGAGCTCCTAGGAAATAAAGTTCACAAAGCAAGGGCCTGGGACAGGCCATTGAGTAATCTGATGTGTGCCCCAAATTGTCCCACTACGGTGACCAATTGTCCTGATTTTCCTAGGTTAGGAAAGTTTTCCTGGGATTCAAAACTTTCCATTCTAAAACCAGGAAAGAGGCCGGGCTTGGTGGCGCACACTTATAATCCCAGTACTTTGGGAGGCGGAGACCAGAGGATCGGGGTTCGCGGTCAGCCTCAGCTCTCTCTCTCTCTCTTTCTCTCTCTCTCTCTCTCTCTCTCTCTCTCTCT
>PVJS01032291.1:5000-14548 GCA_004027185.1 Glis glis | reverse complement strand
GTAGCATGGAGGTAGAACGCCCCTGTGTTCAATCCCCTGTACCGCAAAAAAAAAAAAAATTTTTTTTGAATGACAAGATTCTTTTAAGAATAAGCTGGGCGTGGTGGTGCACGCTTGTAATCCCAGTACTTGGGAGGCAGAGACCGGAAGATCCGGGTTCACGGCCAGCCTCAACTACTTAGTGAAGCCCTCTGCAACTTTGAGACCCGGTTTCAAAATAAAGGATAAAAAATAGGGCCGGGGGCGTAGCTTGGAGGTAGAACGCCCCTGGGTTCAACTGCCGGTACCAAAAAAAAAAAAAAAAAAGAATAAATGGCCCAACACCATGTAAGGGAAACCGAGGTTGGAGCATGTGCAGATCCATTCGTGGGGCTCTTGGCTGCAAGTCCCCTAACGCCTCTTGAGGTGAGTGTCACCATTCCTGGTGGGCACATGCAGGAGCAGAAAGCAGAGAGGTGACACGATTGAGCCGCAGGGACCCAGCTAGGATGAGACAGAACTTGAATTCAAATCCATCACTAACCTGACTCCAAAGTCTATATTCATCCCATTCTTCCAGGCCGGACATTGATCTTAATGGTTTATCTAAAGCATCTACGGAATCTCCGTCTACACACACAGGAGGAAACAAACGCACCCACCTAGCTGCCTAGGACTCAGTGTCTCTTTTCGGTTCGTTCCACCAGGGTGACGATGACTTAAGCTCATTCTGGTTGCCTCTGCCCCCCGCCCCCAGGGTCATAGAGTAGCCTCGGGATGCCCCACTCAGTCCCCTGAGGACTGGACCACTGCTCATTTGTGGAGGACAGGTACGCTGCAGGTGCCCAAGTCAAGCACTTGCCGCTAGGGTTCGGGGCGGCAACTACAGCTGAAGACTGCAGTTTGAGAAGGGAGATTGTAGCACTTGGGAGGCTGAGACCAGAGGATCCGGGGTTTGAGGCCAGCCTCAGTTGCTTAGTGAGGCCCTCTGCAACTTAGCAAGACCCTGTTTCAAAATAAAGAATAAAAAAATCGGGCCGGGAGTGTAGCCCCTGGGTTCAACTCCCAGTACCGAAATAAAAAAAAAAAGAGAACAGGGAGATTGTAAGTGTTTTTACCACGTACACAAACATATTGTTAACTATGGGTGGTGATGGATTATTAACTGTGGTCATCCGCACACAATGTGTACATATGTCGAATCATCGTGTGAATGCACGCAGTTTTTATCTGTCAATTAAATATTTTTCAATACAATGTTTTTGAAAAGCCTAACCTCCTTAGCTCCGTGTCTGAGACCTTTGATAACCGGACCCCAATTCCCCTGACCAGCCTCATCTCCTCATGCCCCTCCCACCTTAACCATCCCTCCCTGTGACCAGCCTCACTTGACCGGAAGACACAGACAAGAAAGCAAGGGCAAACAAGCTTCAAACTGATTTAAAATTAAGTGAAGGTCTGATCACAAAGCAAAAGATTCACAAATTGCGCTGACTCCAGGAAGCTACAGCGCCTCCATTAAATCACGGTCATGGTGCATGAGGTTCTACTTGGTGCTAAGATTGGTTTCCTGGGACCGGGCAGGCGTGAGGCACAGGTGCGGAAGGAAAGCAGAGATATAGATCGCAGACCAAGCTGCGCTTTCAATTTACGCAGGTCCTGGTTGCCTGGGACAACGTGGGTCTCAGTTGCTGTAAAGTATTTCACAAAATATAACAGACACGGGGCTATGGGAGGGACGGGACATCCACTAGTCAAAAGTACCAGGCGCTCCACCTGGCCCGGTCCTGAAGAGCAGAGAAGACAGGGTTCCAAGTCAAAGCTAGATGCTGGCAATCCATGCTGGCGCTTGGAGTTAGAGCAGGGAGCCTGCTGGACCCCAGGCCCACGGCAAGACAGCAGAGAGCAGCCAACTTCCCTCAACCTGATAATGAGCTAGCCTCATTATAAGATTAGCTGCGGGGTTGAACAATACTCTTAATAATGCACAAATCGCTATGACAACCGCCCGCTTTGGTACCTAAAGATAACTTCATTGCGAGGCCCTGTATCCTTATTTGAAGAGAAATGCTGTTTATTGAGTTCCACCACTCTGCTCCTCTCTGACGCCTATAGTTTTGTGCAACGCGTGTGCCTACAGCCATGTGCAAGCAGGCCGGTGTGCATGTGTGCGTGTTAGCGTGGGGCAGAGTGGGCCAGGAGCCCACCTCCCATGACCATCCTGGCTCAGGGAGACCATCCACTCCTCAAGGTTGGTAAAATTTCTGTTGGGCCCAGGCACCCAGGCGTGTTGACATAATTATTCAGGGAGACAGGCTTGGCCAGGATTAATACCATGATTAATTATGGTGGGAGCTTCAACAAGCCGGTGCACGCTCCGGAGAGTCGGGGAGGGACGTGAGGGCCCCCGGCGCTCGCCGGCTGCAGGCAGGACGGCTGGCTGAGGCGGGTGGGGAGCCGCACGGGCCTGACTGTAATGAGAAATAAGAAAAGTGCTGAAAAATTGATGGCGCCGCAGATTGCACAGGCTGGCGCTCAGTGGGGGGCCCCCAGCAGCCGGCGCGCCCGGCTTGGTATGCTAATGTGGGCGCCTGGGCCCCGGGAAAGGGAGGAAGAAAAGCCAGGCACAAAGGAGAGAAATGCAAATGACAGGCCCGAGACCAGCGCGGAGAATCCCGGATTAGCTGTGCAGAGCTGGTGCTCCCTGCGGTTAACCCTTTCTGGACTGTGTCTGGGCTGCCATCGGGGGGTGGGTGCTGCAGCTGGGAGTCCGGGTCTGGACCAGGTCAGGAGGAAGTGCGGATGCCAGGAAAATGGAGTTGGGAAGACCCAAGGGAGGTGGCTGGTTCCGGTAAGGGTGGCAGCTTCTTTGGAAGGGTGGGGAGCGGGATGAGGAAGTGATGTCTGGGGGTGGGAAACCCAGCAGCTGCCAGAAGAACTTCAAAACAGGCACGCCTCTAATTTCAGTACTTGGGAGGCTGAGAAAGGAGGATCACAGGTTCGCAGCCAGCCTCAGCAACTTAGCCAGGCTGCCAGCTACTTAGTGAGACCTTGTTTCAAAATAAAAAATAAAATAGGGCTGGGGGGTGTAGCTCAGAGGTAGAACCCCCCCTGGGTTCATTGCCCAGTAACACACACACACACACACACACACACACACACACACACACACGCTTGGAAGATGGGCCAGTGGGAAGGGGAGTCAGGAGGAGAAAGCTGCAGGTACTGGGATGTCCGGTCCTCAGTCTGGTTGATGGATACACGATGGCTACAGTGCCGTCTATGGTAAATATAAGTGAGGCGCACTTCACTGTCTCTAAGTGATCAACAAGGAAAACAGGAAGGAGAAGCCCGGAGGCCCCAGCCCAGGAACAGAGCTCCAGTTACAGCTTCTCAGACTCACCTCAGGGAAAGACAAAACCACAGCGGGAGGCTTTGTGGATGGCACGAATCCCAAATACAAATCAGGGTCCCCGAGAGCGACCCCACCCGGATGTCTCCATGGAAACAGTTACAGCAGGGGGCCTGGCACGCCTGTCATCCCAGTACTTGGGAGGCTGAGACCAGAGGATCCGGGTTCGTGGCCAGCCTCAGCTACTTAGTGAGGCCCTCCGCAACTTAGTGAGACCCTGTTTCAAAATAAAGAATAAAAAGTAGGGATGGGGGTGTAGCTCGGAGGTAGAATGCCCCTGGGTTCAATCCCCGTTACCGCAAAAAAAAAAGAAAGAAAGGGAGGAAGAGAGGGAGGGAGGGAGGGAGGGAGGAAGGAAGGAAGGAAGGAAGGAAGGAAGGAAGGAAGGAAGGAAGGAAACATTTTCTAAAACAGACGCGCCCATCCGCAGCCTTCCTTCCTGGAGAGGCTTGTTGTATTTGGTGAGAGGTGATCAGTAGCTCCACAAAGAGGCCTCGCCAGCTCATGAGGAGGAGCCAGGACAATTACATAAATAAAACCTGTATTTTTTCTCCCTCATCTGTGTAGTGCTGTGTTATCAGCATCTATAGATGGGGTCATGTAATCCCAAGTACTGGGGTTACAAGCGTGCGCCACCACGCCCGGCTCTGCAGGCGTCTGGAGGGACATGTGCAATGGCTCTCCACCCTGAGATGCACTCAGGCCGCCTGCGCCCCATCTGTGCAGCTGCCCTGCCTCACACAAGGTCCCAAGCAGAAGCAGAGTTTGAGGTGTGTTTTGTGTGTGTGTGTGTGTGTGTGTGTGTGTGTGTGTGTGTGTGTGTTTTAATTGGCTGTATTTTCTCCCCGGAACAAACAAAACAACACAGATTTTTTTTTTATGCTAGCGTTCCTTTGACCCAGAAACTACAATCTTTGCTCCGAGAGACAAGGGGATTACAAAGCGTTTTAAATGTCCTCCTCCTCTCCTTTTACTGAAAAGCTCCAATGAACCCCAAACCCAGGAGGATTCACCGAAAAGCAACAGATTAGCCAAATAGCTCTGGGAAGTGGTGGCCGTCCTTTTTCCGTCATGAGGCCTCCTGTGAGCACAGGGCTTGGGGCGCGCGGGGAGGGGACCGTCTTTGCCAGGCGGCACAGCTTCACGAGGCACAGCAATGACTCTAGAAACAGCTGGAGCATGAAATTTTAAAACACTGGGATGACAGTGGGTCGGTCTGCACCTAGGATATGGGGAGCATCGCTGGGAAGTGATCCTGCTGGGCCAGGTCGGTCCTCCTTCTCCACCTGTGCCCGAGCAAAGGCCGGGACTTGAAGCCATTCGGAGCAGGGCACGCCTGTCCTGCTGACTCCCAAACAGGAGGACATCTAGAAAGCACGAGGATTGCTTAGGCCTTGGCCCCACAGAGGGGCAGCCTGCTTTTGCTGTCTGTTTCAGACCTGGATATTATATATATAACTGGAGATATATATATATATCCGGTTAATATATATCTAATATGTTAATATTAGATATTAATACATATATAATAAAACATATCAATATTTTTATTATATGATTTATTGGTGCATTATAGTCTCACATTGTAACGTAAATGATATTGACAGTGACATACATGCACACCGTACTTGGTGCCCCCCAAACATATTAATATTATATTAATATTGTATCTAATGTGTTAATATGTTTACTATGTTAATTTTACATGTTGATGTATTATATAATATGTATTCAGTTAATAAATACATTCAGTATATGTATATATGCTCTCTATATACTATACTATATATATATTCAGTATAGAGAGAGAGAGATAGATATATAGTTATGGATATATATGGGCTGTGACATTTTCACTAATTCTTTACTCTGAGGTTGGTAGAAGAAAATGCTGAAGCAATGCTCTGCTTTTTACAAGTAATCATTTACAGCGCGCGGATGACAAGAAGAATGCCTGCTAAATAAATGTGGGAGGAATCAAGGAATTAGAAAATCACACATTTGCCACTCCAGAGAAAGTCAATGGTTCAGACAAGGCTCAGTGGGAAAAGTAAAAAGTGTTAGTTATCAGAGTAGAATAGCATCATTTTTAGCTAAATAGAACTGAGAAAAATGACCTCCCATCTGGCCCTCCTTAGGAAGTCAGTAGGGTGTGAAGCTCAACAGAATGAGGGAGCAGGCATGGCCTTGGAGCCGGCCTCCTGAGAGTGTGAAGGGGGCTGAAGATGGAGGAGACCCGGATGGGAGGTCAGGGCTGGGGAGGCGCACCGTGGGGACTTGAAAGACTTTATACTCTCCACGACACGTTGGGCTTAAGGAGACAGTGGAGGCCAGTAATAGAAAAACAAAAGAAAACATATAGTTTTTTAAATGTAGGAAAAGAAAAGGACTCCTTCCCCCCCAAAAAAGCAAAAAACCTGTGCCAAGAAGAACGCTATGACAGTCTGCTCATTGGTTCTGCGACCACAATAGAACCACTGCCGATTGTTGACTTTTAAAATTGACCGAGACACAGATGAGAAGACTTGAAAGCGCACAGTATGAACATTTGTCACCTTGACCATGTAGACAACCCAGTATGGATCGTGAGACTGGAAAGGGGTAGGAGGTGGCAGGGGTGGTAATACCTTCGTTTAACAAAGTAAGGAGTCAGGGGACACTGATACTGACCCAACAAGAAATACAGTGTAAGCAAGTCACCAAAGGCCACAAATGGAACCCGGAGAAAAATTTACTATATTGTGCAGTCGGGAAGGAACAGAGAGGTGGTGGAAGAGACCTCAATCTTCATCGGTCCCAGCAGTAGGTCAGTAATTAACATCCCAAATTGAGCAGTCTATAAATTGCAGCAAAGCATATACCATTTGGAGATAACATTCAGAAGAAAGAGCTAGAACCAGACAGGCATGGTGGCACATGCCTGTAATCCCAGTACTTTGGAGGCTGAGACAGGAGGATCGCAAGTTGGAGGCTAGCCACAGCAACTTAGAGAGATCCTCAGCAACTTAGTGAGATCCTGTTTCAAAATTAAAAAATAAAAATAAAATAGGGCTGGGAGTGTAGCTCAAAGGCAGAGTGCCCCTGTGTTCAATCCCCAGTTCCACAAACAAACAAAAAAGTAAAGAAATAGCTAGAAGCATTAGTGAGAGCCATCCCTAAAGAGTGGGGCTGAGGATGGGGAAGACCGAGCAAGAAAGAGTTGTTTCCCTTGATGAGTCTTTTTTGTATGATTTGATTATGTTTTAAAACCAAGCACATGTGTTACCTCGCTTTTAAAACCCTCAATAAAAAACAGAGTTGAAAGAAATGCATCATCAACTAATTTGGAGAATATTGTCATTTCTGGAACTGTGTTATCTCAATTTTACAAAACATATTGGCAGAGTTAACGGAATGGCAACGCAACAATTAAAATGGGAATTATCGATGCCCATAAGTATTGGGTCTTCTCACTCCGAAATCGGCATGTCTCTTAAATTATTCATGTTTCCTCATATGTTTCTCTGTAATGATTTTGTTGTCTACATATATATTGTTTCTGGGCATATTTTCTTGAGTTTATCCCCGAAGACTTTATATTTAGATGCCTATTTTGAGTGGGAATTTTCAAAAGGAAGATTTATAACCGATTATTGCTGACATGAAAAAAATCATTGATTTTGTTATTTTTAAACATGACCCTCATACTGTAATCTCCTAGTGATACAAAGAGTTTTTCAGTTGAGTCTCTTATTTGTTTGGTTGTTCTAGTTGATAATAAAACCTGTCAGTAATAATTAGCCCGGCCCTAATTCTTATTCTTTTTTTTTAATTTTTTACGGAACTGGGGATTGAACCCAGGGGCATTCTATCTCCGAGCTACACCCCAGCCCTATTTTTTATTCTTTATTTTGAAACAGGGTCTCACTAAGTTGTGAAAGGCCTCATTAAGTAGCTGAGGCTGGCCGCAAACATGCGATCCTCCTGTCTCAGCCTCCCAAGTACTGGGATTACAAGCGTGCGCCATCACGCCAGGTTTCTTTTGCATTTCTTTTTTTTTTTTTTTAGGTACCAGGAATTGAACCCATGGGCATTCTACACCCCAGCCTATTATTATTATAATTATAATTATAATTAGTATTATTATTATTGTTGTTATTATTATTATTTGTTGTTGTTGTTTTTGAAACAGGGTCCTACTAGGTTGCTGAGAGTCTGACTAGTTTGCAGAGGCTGTCCTTGAACCTGTGATCCTCCTGTCTCAGCCTCCCAAGTACTGGGCTGACAGGCGTGCGTCACCACACCTAGCTCTGTCTATTCTTTTGATCCATAAATAACAGCAGCAGTGGTGAACATCCTTACTTTATCCCTGATGCAAATTGTTATAGTTAGATATAAAATGTCCCCTAAAGAGCTCATTTATTAATATTCAGGGTTGATGCCATTGAGTCGTGATGGTGGTAATCCCAGCAGTGGATAAATCCATTGTAATGGATTTACCTGGGTGGTACCTGGTAGACCTGTAGGGTGTAGCTGGAGGAGGTGGTCCCTGGGGGTGCAGCTTTGGGGATTATATAAATGGTTCCTCTTCCCCCTGCTCTCTCCTCTTGCTTCCGGCCTCCATGATGTGAGGAGCACAGCCCACGAGTTCTCCCTTTCTCCGCTTCCCGCCGCCATGCCCCGAGATCTGTGATCCCCGGCCTCACATGGACTGAACCCGAAACCATAAGAAGATAAACCTTCTTTCCCTTAAGTTACGTGGTCCATCTTCAGATTATAGCTGCAAGAATGCTGACGGATACATAACAGGAAACACAACTAGCATTCCACGCCAGCAGGTTTCAAGCCAGCCGCTTTCAGAAGTTTGACAATGTCCAGCGGTCAAGAGAATGGGCTTTGAGACCAGAGTGCCCGTTCCTAGGTCGGGTACTTAGCCCCATCGTTTACTGAGCAGCATGTCCCTGGCCACTTACTTAACCTCTCTACACTGCAGTGTCCTTGTCTGTAAAATAGGGCCACCGTGCCTACCTCCTGGAGTAGTTGTGCTCAGTAGATGAGCTCATGCGCTAAGTACATGGGAGTCGATGTGCTGACTAAATGAGATTATACACACCTAGCACAATGCTCAGGAAAGTCCGCGACACTCAGAGAGTATCCACAATACTTTCAGGGATCTGAGTAATGTATACCACTCGTTTCATGTTGTCTTGTAAGATCTGGCCTTTTATCAGCTCCCGCGGCCCTCCGGAAGCCTGACTCTGATTCAGTCTCATGGTCTCCATGGGCTCCGCAGAGCCTTGGGTTCCCCTGGGCGTGGGGTGGAAACTTGGTGTGCTGTATTCACACCCACACAAGGAATCATGACTGTCACCCTAGTTCCCTGAGGGTCTCCCTCTCTCTTCTTTATATCCTATTGAGACAGGATCGTGGACTTTAACACCCGACAGCCCCCGGGGTGGAATCCCACACCCTGGCCCCACAGTGTGGCCTTGAGCCAGGCCTGGATCCTCTGGCTTCCCGCTCCCTCTCACTCTCTAAATGGAATGAGACTATCTCCCTCGAACGGTCCTTTCTGAAATGACTCCTCGCCTGGCACCGGTACAGCACACCCTCTTCCTTTCTTCCTGCTTCTCCACCTAGGGCTTCTTTGTCTAAAATGAGAAGTAGTGAGGGGCCTGGGGGGTGGGAGGAGCCCACACCATGCTCTGTGGTTACGCCTGGGTTCTCTGTGGTGGAGGAAATTTGATCTTCCTTCCAGGCTCAGCTCAGAGGAGACTCAGATGTGCTGCCCCCCCCCACCCTGGAGCAGCCGCCGAGCCATCTTGGGAGATGCTGCTGCTGCCTCTGAGAATCAGAAAGGGTCCTCCTCCCTCCCCGTCAGCGGCTGGGAATCCTCCGCTGAGGAGCTCGGTGTGCAGCTCGGATGGGGCTTCTTCCCCTGCGGAGATCAATTCTCTCTCCGCCAGAGCCTGTTCAAAGCCCTTAGACCTTCCAGAGAGGCGCCCACAGCTCTATGCAAAATATTTTTTTATTAATATTTGGACAAGACAAAGGAATGCATTACCACGCGGCCACATCTGCAAGCAGCAAAGAGACATTCAAATCGCTCTGAGTCACACCCAGCAAAGGCCACAAAGAACACAGACAAGAGCCCCCCTGCGGCCTGTCTAGGTCGATG
>PVJS01032290.1:0-22870 GCA_004027185.1 Glis glis | reverse complement strand
CGAACCCGGATCCTCCGGTCTCCGCCTCCCAAAGTACTGGGATTACAAGCGTGCGCCACCACGCCCAGCTTATTTTTTATTTTGAAACAGGGTCTCATTAAGTTGCTGAGGCTGGCTGAAAACCTGCTATGCTCCTCTCAGTCTCTGAAGTATGGGATTAACAAGCGTGTGCCACCACACCTGGCTCAGAAAGTGTTGTTTTGAAATGATGTTATATCAGAATGTGCTCTTCTGAATAACTTTGAAAGTCATGATATATTAATATTTTAAAGTTAAAATAGTTTATATTGATATATAATTTCAAGATTAAGAATTATCAGCTGGGCGTGGTGGCACACGCTTGTAATCCCGGTACTTTGGGAGGCGGAGACCGGAGGATCCAGGTTCGCGGTCAGCCTCAGCTCTCTCTCTCTCTCTCCCTGTCTCTCTCTCTACTTAGTGAGGCCCTCGGCAACTTTGTGAGACCCGGTTTCAAAATAAAGTATAAAAAATATAGCCGAAGGTGTAGCGCGGAGGTAGAACGCCCCTGGGTTCAATCCCCAGTACCGCAAAAAAAAAAAAAAACAATTATCAGTTATACAGTCCATTATATAGCTTGGGAAAAGTCTAAGTAAGGTGTTACTTTCATAACCATAAAAACATCCTACAATCTTTGAGTTACCATCAAAGCGTTAATTAGTTGCAAAATCTAAGGATTTTTTGTGTGTGTGTATGTGATACTAGGGATGGAAGCCAAGGGCATTCTACCTCTGAACTATACCCTCAGGGATATTTTTTATTCTTTTATTTTTTAAAACAGGGTCTCACTAAGGTAGAGAGGGCCTCACTAAATTGCTGAGGCTGGCCTCAAACCTTCAATCTTCCTATCTCAGCCTCCCAAGTACTAGGATTACAAGCATGCACCACTATGCCTGGCTTAAGGATTTTAATTACCATGAAGGAATTTTTTCCATAGACATTACATCTTGTCTCAAAAAATAGAGACAATCTAACTTTTTTCATTTTTGGTAATCTATTATTGAAATGATTATTTATATCTCTATTATTTAAATAATCTACTGTTATACCAATTCCATTAATATTGGTTTTAGAATTTTTGTTAATATGAGGAATAAAATTTTTAAAAAATCAGTGTCATGAAAAGTTGTGCGAGTTACACAATGTGAAAGCTTAGGGGTAAATTTTGAGTTTTAAGGAAAGATTCAAACTCTGTAAGTCATCTGCCCTTGAGGAATTTATTTCTTTTCTTTTCTGTTTTAGTTGAAGACAGGGTCTCACTATGTTGCCCAAGCTAGGCTCAAACTCAAGATCCTTCTACCTTAGCCTCCAGAGTAGCTGAGATTACAGGAGTGCACCACCACATCAAGCTAGGAGAATTTCACGCTGAATGTTTACAAGGAATGTCCATTAAATTATAGTCATACTCTAAGTCAGTGTCATAACATCATACAGAGAGTAATGTGTATTAGTCTACGAAACATGCAGATCAGGTTTCAAGTAATCCCTTGTAAAAGTCAAGCATTAATCATTAGTAACATTTAATATCCTGGAGTCTGTAAAAGGTAAGTCACTTTGTGAAGAGTACACCACTTTTCACATATGGAAGTACCAATAAGCAACTTTTCATTTTCTTAAGGAATCTCACAAAACACAAAAAGAGTACATTTAACTAATCTTTTGACACTTATATGGGGATGATCATTTTTAAGTTTGAAATTGCATCACATAAATTTTTAGATTGCATGTATAAAAATATTTGTTAATATTCATTGCCAGGTTTGGGGAAGAAAGCCCTAGAAAGAAAGCTTTTTTCAAGAACTAAAATTTAATTATGCTCTACATTTTGAAATGCTTTTCATGAACTCTCACCTGATTGAGATAATGATATTCCTCTGGCTGTTTAAGATGGAATGCTAACCTCTCCTCTTCACTTGCTCCTGCCAGGAGGTAATAGAATACGTGATAGTTCCTATTGGAAACAAAGAAAAGTATAGCCTTATAATGAACATGAATTGTGGTAACCATTTAACAGGGGAAAAAGAAAACATTGACTAGTAAAATGTATTAGCTTTGCTCCATTTTATAATACAAATGTGATAAATTCAGTATTTAAGTACTCCTACAAAATAGAATGTTTTAGATGCAGAATAGAAAAGGATGACGGCAGCAAAATGACAAAGTCAGAATTTCTGAAAAGTCTGTCTTCCATAAAACCAATGAGAAACCTCACAAATTTGTCAGAATGAATTTTAAGAACTCGAAACTAACCAAAAACTGGCAGCAATCCAGGGAAAGCTTACTAAACCAAAACAAAAAAAAAAAACAGCTAAATCTCAACAAAAAAAAAAAAAAAGTGTGACACTTTAGTTTATCCTAATCCATCCCCTGTTCACCAACTCCACAGTAGCCTTGAAAATCAATAGCCTGCAACCATGGTAGACACCAGAAGACTGGCAGCCACCAGTGATACTGAGACACTGTAACACTACAATTTTAATAACAGATGAACAACTAGATAAAAGATCAAAGAGGGAAAAAAAGGACTGAAAAATACTATTTACAAACTGGACCAAGCACATTATCTATAGAACACTCCATCCAATAACAAGAGGATATACAATTTCTCAAGTCCACATGGAAAATTCTCCAGGATAAAGCGTATGTTAAACTACAAAGCAAGTCTCAATAAATGCAAGGGAACTGAAAGCATACAACACTCCAACTATTTTGCAATGTTGCAATGAAATTAGAAATCAGTAACAGAAATGTCCAACATTCACAAATATGTGGAAGTTCAACAACACACTCATAAATAACCAATGGTTAAGAAGAAATCACAAAGAAAATTATAAAATACTTCAAGATGCACAAAAACAAGAACACAACACAGACACCTCTTGGTATCTGAGGAAGATTGGTTCCTGCACATCTCCCTACCTCCAGATATCAAAATGTGTAGATGCTCAAGTCCCTAAAATGATAGTACTTGCACATAACCTACACAAATCTTCCCATATACTTTAAAATCATCTGTTACTTATATTATCTACTACAATGTGAATGTTTTATAAATAGTTGTTTTAGTCTATTATTTAGGGACAATGACAAGAAAAAATTCTGCACATGTTCAATACAGACTCAATATTTTTCCCTTGAATACTTTTTATTGAATACATTGATAGGAAACCCATGGGTACAGACAGCCAATTTTCTCTGCTGTGACAACCAAAATGGGACAGAACTGAAATAGTGCTTAGAAAGACTTTATACCTGTAAACCCATATTTAAAAAGAAAGATTTCACGCCAGGTGTGGTGCACATGCTTGTAATCCCAGTACTTGGGAAGCTAAGACAGGAGGATTGCAGGTTTGAGGCCAGCCTCAGCTACTTGTGAGGCCGTCCGCAACTTAGTGAGACCCTGTTTCAAAAATAAAGAATAAAAATAATTGGGCTGGGGTGGAGCTCAGAGGTAGAATGCCCCTGGTTCAATCTCTAGTACCACAAAAAAGAAAAAAAGAAAGAAAAGATCTCAAGTCTATAACCTAACCACCTACCTTAAGAACCTACAGGGGGAAAAAGAACAAACTAAGCCCAAAGCAAGCAGGATGGAAATAATAACTATTAATGCAGAAATAAATTAAATAAATAGGAAAAGATAAGAGAACATCAACAAAACAAAAAATGGCTCATTGAAAAGATCCACAAACATTTAATATATATATAATATATATTAATATTATATATTACAATAATATATATAACATATAAATATCTAATCTGTTAAAAGATTAACAAACTTTTATCTAAACTGAAAAGAGAAATAGGCAGAAAGACAGAGAGGTAGAGACCCAAATTTAGCCATGAAAGGAGAAATATTACCAACAACCTTACAGAAAAAAAGATTAGAGATACTATAAACAAATTTTTGTCAACAAGTTAGATAACCTAGATAAAATGGACAAATTCCTAGAAAGAAAACTATTAAATCTGACCAAAGAAAAAATACAAAGTCTAAACAGATCCATAACAATTAAAATGTTTGAATTAGTAATCAAAACTTTACACAAATAAAACCCCACACAAATAAAACCCCAGAACCATCTGGCATTGCTAGTAAGTTCTACCAAATATTTAAAGAAGTAAACCAATCCTTCCTAAGCTCTTCCACAAAAACTATAGAAGAAAACAGTTTCCATTTCATTCTATAAACAGCACACTATTACACTGATACCAAAACCAGAAAAAGACATCAGAAGAAAACTTTACAATTATCTTATAAATACGAGGAAAAAACCACAAGAGAATACCAGCAAGCCAAATCTAACATGTAATAAGGATTATATGTACACACGTGCAAATTAAAGTTAACTGAGAATCAGTTTGTAACTGGATCTTCACCTCCCATTCATTACCAAACCCAGGAAATCAGGCTTATATCCCCCCTACACACACACTCCATTAAAATGAGTTAGAAGCCGGGCACAATGGCACACACCTGTAATCTCAGCAACTTGGAGATTGAGACAGAAGGATCACAAGTTTGAGACTGGCCAGAGCAACTTAGGAAGACCCTGTCTCAAAATAAAAAATAAAGGGATGGGGATGTAGCTCAGTGTTAAAGTGCCCTGGGTTCAATCCCCAGTACTAGGGGGGAAAATGTTAGAAAAAGTTACTAAACGGCCGGGCGTGGTGACGCACGCTTGTAATCCCAGTACTTGGGAGGCTGAGAACGGAGGATCCGGGTTCACGGCCAGCCTTAGCTACTTAGTGAGGCCCTCTGCAACTTCATGAGACCTGGTTTCAAAATAAAGTATAAAAAATAGGCCAGGCGTGGTGGCGCACGCTTGTAATCCCAGTACTTTGGGAGGCGGAGACTGGAGGAACCAGGTTCTCGGCCAGCCTCAGCTCTCTCTCTCTCTCTCTCTCTCTCTCTCTCTCTCTCTCTCTTTCAAAATAAAGTATAAAAAATAGGGCCGGGGGTATAGCGCAGAGGTAGAATGCCCCTGGGTTCAATCCCCGGTACCGCAAAAAAAATAAATAAATAAAAATAGGACCAGGGGTGTAGCTTGGAGGTAGAATACCCCTGGGGTTCAATCCCCGGTACCGCAAAAAAAAAAAAAAAGTTACTAAAAACCTTCTAATAGCAGCACCTAATAAGCCCTGTAAGTCTTTATGAAGCTATTCTCTTCCTAAAACTTCCTCCTTTTTTATTCCTCTTTGGTGCTGGGCATTGAACCCAGGACCTTGCACATGCTAATAAGCACATGCTCTTACCACTGAGATATACCTCCATCCCTCTCGGTTTTAAAACACTTCTAATTCAGATCTCCTCTTACTTCTGCTAGCCACAAAAAATAATTAATTAATTAAATAATAAAAAAGCATGAGTTCTCATCATAATCTTGCCAATAATTCATTATGATAATTTAGCAATTAATTACTGAGTTTTATTATATATGAGGACCACACTAAGCATTTCATAAATGTTATTTCATTTACTCTTCTCAACAACACCCTAGAATGGTTTTCCATCTAAAATAGAAATAAATACCTAAGAAGCAGAGAAGTAAGATGCTAAGGCATATCTGGTATATCCAAGATTTAAATGTAGGTCTGTTTAAGTTTAAACATTGGCTCTTAACTTTATTATGTCTCACTACAGCATGAAGTAAAGCATTTACCTCTTTGGAATTTGGTTTTTTCGTCTGAATGATATCACATATATCATCTCTCAGAGCTACACCCCCAGCCCTTTTTATTTTTTATTTTGAAACAGGGTCTTGATGAGTTGCTGAGGGTCTCACTAAGTTGCTGAGGCAGGCCTTGAACCTGTGATCCTCCTGTCTAAGCCTCCCAAATACTGAGATTACAGGTGTTTGCCACCATGCCCAGTTTTTTTTTTTCAATCATAAAAACAACCCTAAGAAATGAGAGAAAGGTCTAAAGGCACATAGCTCACAAAGAGCAATAAAATACCAAGAAGCAGTTTTCCTGTTCTGATAGTTTGCCTAGAACTTAGAAAGAGGAATAGTTCTATATATACAATAAAAGTCTCCTCCTAATAGCCTCTAAAAAATTGCAGCATCTGTCCATGAAAGAAATAGTAATTATATGCAAAACTATGCATGGTATAAAGCAAATAAAAGGATCATATTTTACAAAGAACCTAACAGGCAATCTGCATAATACTAATGCTAATTTAATCTAATCACACAAATAAAAATATATACCGTTCATTATGCTCTTGATATACAAGCCTGGACTTCTCCAATAGATATTTTTCAACGTAGGCACTAGAAAAAAAAATAATAAAACTGGTTGATACAAATAATAAAGATTAATAAAAGGTAGATACATATTCATTTATAGATGGTGCAAAAGTATAAAGAACAATCTCCAGATCATTTCAGTACACTTACCAATATCTTATGGTAAGTGTAGGTGTTATCCGTGTTAAATTCATAAACTCACAAGTCTTAGTATGGCCAGAGAATGAGATAGGCAGATGGACTACATCAACAAGATCTAATATACCATAGGCTACAAGAATGGATTTTATCCTGAAAGTAATGAGGAACTGAAACATCAGTTTTATTTCTGATATTTTATTCTCTTTATCCAGATTGTGCCCTTCAAGTCTTCAATACCCCTACTCAAACAGGAGTGACAGGATAACATCTGACTTTTCCAGAAAAGGAGGTCCTATAATCTGCAATTTAAAAACTTTAGACTATTCTATCCAACTTACATATACAATATCCTTTGGGTCATATTTGACTCTTGAGCTGTATTTAACCCAATTCCTCACCATCACGTGCTCTCTCCTTCAGTCACAAGTACAGGCTATTTTCTCAAGTGTATCATGCTCTCCTGACTGCGACGCTCATGCCCTTCCTTTCACTTCTAATTCCTTAGTCTACGTTCAGTCTCAGCTCAGTAAACTTCACCCTTCATTAACATGAAGCTTAAATGTGTCTTCTTTGCAAATTCATTGCTACTACCACCACTAATTAAATTTATCACTTCTTCCAAATTATCATTACCATCTCTAGTCTAAACTAGAAAGGGCCCTTACCTATCTAAAATGAGAGAAATGGAATTGATATGAACTAACATGTCAAATTCTCACAACTATCCTGCATGCCAAATATCACATCCTTTATTTTACAAGTATAAAAGCTGATGTTCAGCCGGGCGTGGTGGCGCACACTTATAATCCCAGTACTTGGGAGGCTGAGACCGGAGGATCCGGGTTTGTGGCCAGCCTCAGCTTATTAGTGAGGCTTCTGCAACTTCGTGAGACCCGGTTTCAAAATAAAGGATAAAAAATAGGGCCAGAGGTATAGCTCGGAGGTTGAATGCCCCTGGGTTCAGTCCCCAGCACGGCAAATAAATAAATAAATAAATAAATAAATAAATAAAAGCTGATGTTCAAAGATATTAAGATCATATACTAGTAAACAGCGTAACTATGATAGAAACCAGGTCTGTTTTAAATACAAAACTGCTATCTCTCAACTACACCAACATACTAGTTCATGGACATCTCTGTTCTCCCCTCCAATCCTTGAGTTATACCAGTATACAAGAGATAAAAAGCTACAAATAAGATCTAGTCATGTTATTCCTCTACCTTCACTTCTTCACCATACTGAAATATGTGAAGGTGAACTGACATAATGTCTGTCTGAAATTAAAAAAAAAAAAAACAGCAAGCCTGGTGGTGCACGCCTCTAATCCCAGTACTTGGGAGGTTGAGAGAAGAGGATCATAGGTTTGCAGCCAGTCTCAGCAACCTAGTGACACACTGTTTCAAAATAAAAAGTAAAATCAGGCTGAGGATGTAGCTCAGAGGTAGGACACTTCTGGTCAAATCCCCAGTAGCACACACACACACACACACACACAAAAAGGCCAGACGTGGTGGTAAAAACTTGTAATCCTAATACTTGGGAGGCTGAGACAGAAGGATCTCAGGTTTGAGGCCAGCCTCAGCAACTTAGTGAAACCCTCTGCAATTTAGTGAAACCTTGTTTCAAAATAAAAGTTAAGCCCAGTGTGGTGGCGCATGCTTGTAATGCGCTTGTAAGTACTTGGGAGGCTGAGACAGGAGGATCACAAGTCCAAGAACAGCCTTAGCAAGCAGTGAGACTCGTCAACCTATTGAGACCCTGGTTCCAAATAAAAATAAAATAGGGCTGGGGGTATATAGCTCAGAGGTAGAATGCCCCTGGGTTCAATCCCCAGTTGCAAAAGAAAAAAAAAACCCAAAGCTGGGCATAATGGCACATGCTTGTAATCTCAGTACTTGGGAGGCTGAGACCGAAGGATCCAGGTTCGCGGCCAGCCTCAGCTACTTAGTGAGGCCCTCTGCAACTTAGCGAAACCCTGTTTCAAAATAAAGAATAAAAAACAGGGCTGGGGGTGTAGCTCGGAGGTAAAATGCCCCTGGGTTCAATCCCCAGTACCACACAAAAAAAAAAAAATTAGCATAGAAAAAGAAAAGATAGATGAAGTAAATATGGCAAAATTTAATTATTGTTGAATCTGAGGGTTACTTGTACTATTTATTCTCTTTACTTTTGTATATAATTGACATTTTTATAATAAAAATATTTAATCTGCATCACAATGTCAAGAGGGTAATTACAAAAAAAAGGGTAATTACAAACACTAGAGGATTATTTACAATTTGACACCAACTGACCACTATGACTATGGTCTATAGCTATTTATCTTACCTCTTCAAATACAGCAAGCTCTTGACATGACTCTACTGATTTGCTAATTATCATTTCAACTGAAAATGTGATTTCCCAGTTCTTTTGCTTGGAAAATTTTCAATACTCAACATGAAAATCACCTATTTTGGTGAAGGTCTTGAGACACATATTGCAACTATCATATTGAATTTATCTCATTTACTATGATCAACTTATACATATTTCTATCTTCCCAAAAAGATTATGAGAATTTTAAAGGCAGAAAACAGTTCTACATCTTTTAATATCCTCAATACTTAGAGCACAATGATTGGTACTCAAAATGTATTCTATCATCCTTTGCTTAATAAATGAAAGAAGAGCTGGGTGTGGTGGTGTAGGCCTGTAATCCCTGCACTTGGGAGACTGAGACAGGAGGATCTCAGGACAGCCTCAGCAAGTAGTGAGACTCTCATCAACCTAGCAAGACCCTGTTTCAAAATAAGAAATAAAATCAGGTTGGGTGTGTAGCTCGAAGGAAGAATACCTCTGGGTTCAACCCCCAGTACCACATTAAATAAATAAATAAATAAATAAATAAATAAATAAATAAATGTTAAAAATACTCAATACACATTTGTTGCCTTATTAATTAAGGGTTTTGCTCATCATTGATGTAAGAAAAAGTTTAACCCTTTTAGGTAGTCAGTTAACACATGTAAGCCTGAATTTCTTTCGCAAAATGGGAAAATATACATCTGCCATTCCTAATTCACAAACCATCTTGAGAATCAATGAATATATATAAAATAGTACTCTGTAAGTTCTACTTGACTACATCCCACTTTTTTGTGTGTGTGGTACTAGGGATTGAACCCAGGGGCATTCTACCTCTGAGCTATACCCCAGCACTATTTTATTCTTTATTTTGTAACAGGGTCTCACTAGGTTGCGGAAGACCACACAAGTTGCTGAGGCTGGCCACGAACCTGCGATCCTCCTGTCTCAGCCTCCCAAGTACTGGGATTACACGTGTGTGCCACCACGCACAGCCTTACATCCCACTTTCATGAGTAAAAGTACCAGCTGTACCTTTGTTAACTGATGAATCTTCAGAATCAGAAAAAGAAGTGAACTGTGAAACTTGCCACTGAAGAAAAACTTATCTCTCGTTTTTTGTAGTTGGTTTTAGTTTGGGTTCCATACAGGTGGAAAAGGGGATACTAAGAGTAGTTTTGGTCAGTTTTTAAAAAATTTAAATGCAGAAGTAATGACTTTAAAATAATTAAAATAGCCAAAAAAAGAAAAGTAGAGATGAATCTCACTTATTAATAGGGATACAAAACTCATAATAAAAACTAGCAAACAGAACACCACAATGAATGTGTGTGCGTGTACGTGTATGTGTGTACTGACCAAGTGGAATTATTTTCCCATGAATGCAAAATGGTTCAATATTGGGGGGAAAATTACAACACTAATAGATCTCTGGATGAAGACATATTATTTCCATGAATGCCAAAAAGGCCTCTGATAAAATTCAATACCTATTATGGGTAAAAACACTCAAGAAAATTAAAATCAATGTTTAATTGCTTAATGAAGTAAAAGGTCCTAGAGTCTGTATTTTACTTAGTGGCAAAGATAAAGGCATTCACATAAAGGGCAGAAACAATATTACCATGGTATTTGTTATGTTACAGATCTTAAATGGCCCCCAAAGACCAATATACTAAAGACTTGGTTGGCCAGACATGATGGCACATGCCTGTAATCCCAGAAATTGAGAGGCTGAGATAGGAAGATCACAGGTTTGAAGCCTGCCTCAGCAACTTAGTGAGTGCCTCAGCAACATAGCTGTTTCAAAACAAAAATTTTTTGTTTCAAAACAAAAAATAAAAAGGGCTGGGGGTGTAGCTCGGAGGTAGAATGCCCCCAGAACTAAAAAAAAAAAAAAAAAGACTTGGTGCCAGCCAATGGCACTATTAGGAAGTGGCAGAATCTTAGAAAGCCAAGCTTGGTGGAAGGAAGTTAGGTCACTGGGGGCATGTCCTTGAAGAGGAAATTGAGACCCTGGCCCCTTCCTCTCTCTCTTTTCTTTGCTTCCCAGTAGCCACGGCATGAGCAGCGTTGCTCTACCATGCACTACCCACCAAGATGTTCTTCCTCACCACAGGCCTAAAATGAACAAAGCCAACCAACCATGGACTGAAACTTCTGAAACCACAAGGCAAATAAAATCTTTCCTACTTTAAATTATTGATCTTATATATTTTGTCACAGTGATGGAAAGCTGACTAATACAGTATTAGAAGTAAATCAGATGAGATAGAAAGTAATAAAAAATATAGAACTGAAAAAGAGTAAAATTATCTCTATTTGCAGATATACTATAGCTAGAAGAAATAAGACAAACAATAATAAAACTAATACAAACAAAACAATTCAGCAAGTTAATAATATAAAATTAATGTAAATATCAATAGCCTTTACACATACAAACAAATGTAGTTAGAAGATATAATGGAAGAGAAAATCACACTTATAACAAAAAATTACAATAAAATAAAATACTTAGAAATAAATTCAATCAGAAATGCAAAAAAAATTTTAATCACTCCTAAAAAACACAAAGATGTCAATTATCCCCAAATTAATGTATAAATTTAAGATTACTCCCATGAAATCAAACAGAAGGATATGGAAGAACCTTAAATACATATTGAGAAGTTAAAGAATTCAATCTGAAAAGACTACATACTGTATGATTTCAACTATACAACATTCTGAAAAAGACAAAACTATAGAGACAGTGAAAAGATTAGTAATTATAAAATGTTAGCAGGTAAGAAGGGTTGAATAAGCAAATCACAGAGAATTTTTAAGACAGTGAAACTATTTTGTTTGATACTGTAATGGTGAATACATGTCTTCTATACATTTGTCAAAACTCACAGATTGTACAATACAAAGAGTGAACCTTAATGCAAATTATGGACTTTCGTGTTAATTAGAATGTACCAACAACAATGGCTTATCAGTTATAACAAACTACAGTAATGCAAGATGTTTGTAATAAGGAAAATTGTGATGGTAGGCATATGTGAAGAGATATATGAGGATTCTCTGTACTTTCCACATACTTTTGCTATTAAACCAACCTAGTACTGCTATTAAAAACAGGTCTAGTTTTTTTTTTTTTGTGTGTGTGTGTGTGTGTGTGGTACTGAGGATTCAACTCAGGACATTCTACCTCCGAGCTACACCCCCAACCTGATTTTATTTTTATTTTGAAACAGGGTCTCGCTAAGTTGCAGAGGACCTCACAAGGTTGCTGAGGCTGGCCACAAACCTGCGATCCTCCTGTCTCAACCTCCCAACTACTGGGATTACAAGCATGTGCCATCATGCCCAGCTAGATCTAGTTATTTTAAGCTATAAGGAATATTTCTGGCACAGAAGTCTCCAATATAGGATGTATGAAAATTATTATTGTAACAAAATTAAATCTCGATTATAAGAATAGTACTATGAATATGTAGAAAAACACAGTTGTTTTAGGAAATACAGTAATTGGAGGGGTCAAGTTATATGTCCAATGTACTTCAAAACAATTTAAAAAATAATGTATGTATAATAGAGAGAAAAGAAATTGCCACAAATTGTTAACAATAAATAAAAACTATGGGTAGATGTGTTACATAGACTTACAACTTTTGTGAGGTTTAAACCTTTCTAAAAAAAAAAAAAATTGAGAAGAAAAAATTTTAGCCAGGCATGATGACACATGCCAATAATCTCAACTACCTAGAAGGCTGAGGCAGAAGGATCTTGAATTTGACATCAGTCTGGGCAATTTAGAGAGACCCTGTCTCAGAATAAAAAGAGCTAAGGATAAGGATATACCTAGCATGTTCAGGTTCAATCCTCGATATCGCAAAATAATAATAATTTTAAATAATAAAAAATTAATGCAGACAACAATGTCACAGTTCACAGATAAAAGGATGACAAAAACAAAAACATGCTCCAAAGCCTACTACTGCTAATTAGAAAAACTTACCCAAGTACAGTGCCTGTTTCCTGGTAATTTACTTGAATAAACTTGCCAAAACGACTTGAATTATTATTATGAGCTGTCTTTGCATTTCCAAAAGCCTGTCAAAATAAATAATTCTCATTAGTTCTCATTTAAAAATCTTTTTTTTTTTTTTGCGGTACTGGGGTTTAAACCCAGGGACATTCTACCTCCGAGCTACACCCCAGCCCTATTTTCTTTTTATTCTATATTTGAGACAGGGTCTCACTAAGTAGCGGAGGGCCTCACTAAGTAGCTGAGGCTAGCCGCGAATCCGGATCCTCTGGTCTCAGCCTCCCAAGTACTGGGATTACAAGCATACGCCACCACGCCAGGCAAAAAATCTTTTTCAAACACTACATAGGTCAGTTCAAAGAGACAAAATGCTAAAGAAATGATAGGCAATTCACTTACATGTTCAGACATTCATAGTTCGGGTAAAATAAAAGAAAGCAATTAATAACTGAAAGAAGACCAAGTAGATTTTATTTTATGCTATTCAGTAAAATAGTTCCTTTTTTTCGTGTGTGTGTGTGTGTGTGTGTGTGTGTGTGTGTGGTGTGTGTGTGTGTGTGTGTGTGTGTGTGCGTGTGTGTGTGTGTGTTGTTTTTTTTGCTGGGAATTTAACCCAGAGGCATTCTATACCTCTGAGCTGCACCCGGAGACCTATTTCTTTTTTTTATTTTATTTTTTGGGAGCTGGGGATTAAACCCAGGGGCATTCTACCTCTGAGCTACACCTCCAGCCCTATTTTTTATTCTTTATTTGGAAACAGGGTCTCACTAAGTTGTGGAGGGCCTCACTAAGTAGCTGAGGCTGGCCGCAAACCTGTGATCCTCGTCTCAGCTTCCCAAGTACTGGGATTACAAGCATACGCCACCACACCCAGCCCTATTTCTCATTTTTTTATTTAGAGAGAGAGAGAGAGAGTGGGGGGGGGTGCTGAGGGTTGAACCCAGAGGCATTCTACCTCCAAGCTACAACCTGAAACCTATTGTATTTTTTATTTTGAAATAGGGTCTTACTCTGTTACCAAAACCCTCGCTAAGTTGCTGAGGCTGTCTTCAAACCTGCAATCCTCCTGTCTTGGCTTTTTAATTAAATTTTAATAAATGTTATCAAGCTATAACTTACAATAAATGCATATATGTATTTGTTTTGTGGTACTGGGGATTGAACCCAGGGGCATTCTACTTCCGAGCTACACCCCCAGCTCTATTTTTAATTTTTTATTTTGAAACAGGTGTTACTAAGTTGCTGAGGCTGGCTGCAAACCTGTGATACTCCTGTCTCGGCCTCCCAAGTACTGGGATTACAAGCATGCGAAACCACACCCGGCCATATATTTAAAAGGTACAGCAGCATATGGTGGCACACACCTGTAATCCCAATACTCAGGAGGCTGAGACAGGAGGATCACAGGCTCGAGGCTGACCTCAGCAACTCAGCATGACCCTGTTTCAAAATCAAAAGGGCTGGGATCAAAATCCCCAGTATCAAAAAAAAAAAAAAATGGAAGGAAGGAAGGAGAGAGAAGGGGAGCTGGAGATATAGTTGAGTAGTAGAGCACATACCTACCCAAGCCCAAGGCTCTAGGTCCAATCACCAACACTAAAAAAAAAAAAGAGTACTGACCTAGTGTAACTCATTCATAATATATTTGAAAAAACAAAACTAGAAAAGACAAGAAGTCAGAGATGAATCATTGCAGCATTTTTCTCCTACTCTAAATGATTTCATAAGAATGACATACCCTCTCACTCCAAAAACCTAAAGTAGTCATTTATTAAACACATTCTAAAGGTAAATTCAAGCCGGGCATGGTGGCACACCCTTGTAATTCCAGTACTTGGGAGGCTGAGACAGGAGGATCACAGGTTTGTGGCCAGCCTCAGCTACTTAGTGAGGCCTTCCGCAACGTAGTGAGAACCTGTTTCAAAATAAAGAATAAAAAATAAGGCTGGGGGTATAGCTCACAGGTAGAATGTCCTTGGGTTCAGTCCCCAGTACCACAAAAAATAAATAAATACATAAATAAATAAATGCAAATTCATGTGTGCAGTGAACTATAACTGTGCAGAGTACTCATAGAGGACAGACACACACAAAACAGGCTAAGGAAGTAAACCTAACTGGTGCCCCAACATTTCTACTTCAACAATTCTCAATGTGGTCAAGACCAGATGCATCACCTGAAAATTTGTTAGAAATACAAATTCTAAGACCCTCCACAGAACTACCAAATCAAAAATTATGAGGATAAGGCCCAGCAATCTGTTTTTCAATAACCTCTTCCACTGGTTAGAATGAAAGCTAAAGTTTGAAAACCACTGCATGCACTTAAATTTCAGTGAAATTATATTTTAAAGAGCATTATAAGCCAGGTGTGGTGGTCTACACTTGTAATCCCACTACTTGGGAGGCTGAGGCAGGAGAATCACAGCTTCAAGACCAGCCTCGGCAGCTTAGAGAGACCATTTCAACACAAAAAATGAAAAATTGGACTGGGGGTGTAGCTCAGAGGTAGAATACCCCTGGGCTCAATCCCCAGTACCACTCAAAAAAAAAAAAAAAGAGAAAGAAAAGAGTATTATAAAAACATTATTCTAAGCCAGACATGGGTGGTGAATGCCTATGATCCCAGTACTTGAGAGGCTGAGACAAGAGGATCACAGGTTCAAAGCCTGCTTCAGCATCTCAGGCTGTCAGCAACTTAACAAGACCATGTTTCCATATAAAAATAGGGCTGAGGGTGTAGCTTGGAGGTAGAATGCCTTTGGGTTCAATTCCCAGGGCCACTAAGAATAAGAGTAAGAGTAAGAGTAAGAATAAGAATAAGAATAACAACCACCACAATATTAATAATAAAGTATTCTACCACGATGATAGCAAATGCACACATTCATGAAAATCTCCAGAAATACCTTCATGAATGCTTACATTCCACTGTATCTAAATAAGTAATAGGAAGAGCCCAGGCTCTCAAACATCACCAAACCTACCATGACTAATTACACAAAAAGTTTGGAAGTAGTAAGTTATGAATGTCTACAATAGTTTATCCATTCTGCCCTTTCCTTTTCCACCATAGAAAGGTCCCCCCCAAGGAATTTAGAAAAATAGCACAGTATCACAAAATGTAGAAATGTTGATATCGAAGAAAAAATTCATTTAAGTTTCAAATACTTTGACAAAATTTAACCCATTTTGTCCTATCGTCCCAGATGTAAACACCTATAAATCTTTAAATGTAGTATACAATATATAATGAAATTATATATTATAATTATATTAATTTAAGTCCTAGATTATAGTTTCCAACCAATTTTAATGCACCTGTGTCAATTTTGTTGAAATAGTCACAGAATTGAAAACTTGGGACTTAACAGATTAAAAAGGAAATCATGTGAGCTTTGAGACAAGAAATTTGGATATACAATATACTACTCTTATTTTCATAAATGCCACTTTTGATGCTACAAAATGCTACAATGTCGCCTGGCATGGTGGTGCACACTTGTAATCCCAGTACTTGGGAGGCGGAGACTGGAGGATCCCAGTTCACGGCCAGCCTCAGCTACTTAGTGAGGTCCTCCGCAACTTAGTGAGACTCGGTTTCCAAATAAAGTATAAAAAATGGGGCCGCAGGTATAGCTCAGAGGTAGAACGCCCCTGGGTTCAATCCCCGGTACTGCAAAAAAAAAAAAAAGAGGATGAGGTGACAACAAAACAAGCTAACCAAAAAACTTAAAAGAAAAAGCTGGTGAATGACGAGTACAAAGTGGGCCTTGAAAAGGTATGAAATAATTCTGGGCATGCAGAAGGCCATGCACATGTACAACACCATACATGCCCAACAATATGTACATGTTAAGGAAAGACCTGAGACCTGTGTTTGCACGTAAGGCTCTGTGTTAGCCAGAAGTAAAAACTAAGGCAGACTGACAACTGCCTGGCTGAGTGCTGAAAGGGTACCCCAACAAAGCACATAAAACTTCAAAGGGAGCTGGACGCGGTGGCATACGCCTGTAATCCCAGTACTTAGGAGGCTGAGACAAGAGGATCGCAGGTTCAAGGGAAGCCTCAGCAAGTAGTGAGACTCTCATCAACCAAGCGAGACACTGTTTCCACATAAGAAATAAAAAATTGGGCTGGGGGTATAGCTCGAAGGCAGAATGTCTCTGGGTTCAATCCCCAGTGCCACCAAAAAAAAAAAAATACTTCAAAGGGAAGACCAGGAGCCATAATGCTTCTAGGCATAAAACAAAAACACCTGACCAACCATGGTCATTAGGGAAATGCAAATCAAAACTGCAGTGAAGCCTGGTGTGGTGGCGCACGCTTGTAATCCCAGTACATGGGAGGCTGAGACAGAAAGACTGCAGGTTCACCGCCAGCTTCAGCTACTTAGGCCTTCCGCAACTTAGTGAGACCCTGTTTCAAAATAACTAATTAAAAATATGGCTGGGGGTGTAGCTTGGAGATAGAATACCCCTGGGTTCAATCCCCAGTACCACACACACACAAAAAAAAAAAAACTGCAGTGAGATAACACTTCACACACACTGGTACAGCTATAATCAGTAAGAACCGCTGGTGAGAATGTCAAGAAACTGGAACCCTCATACATTACTTAAAGAAATGTAGAATGATGAAGCACTTTGGCAGTTCATCAAATGACTAAAACAGTTACCATATGAAACAACTCCATTCGTACACACCTAAGAGAACTGAAAACATTATGATCCCATAAAATCTTTAATATAAATGGTTCTAACAGCATTATTCACATAGCCTAAACATGTAAACATCCAAATGTTAACCAACAGATGAATGAATAAAAAACGCAAAATATCTATAAAAAGGAATTTATAAAATGATATAAATTACTTGAAGATGCTACAATATGGGTGAACCTTGAAAACATTATGCTAAGTGAAAGAAACAAGACACACAACACATATTGCAGGATTCCATTCACATGAAATATCTAGAATAGGTAAGTCCATAGAGAAAGATAGCAGGTAAGTTTATAGGGGTAGCTACATAACAATTATGGAGTTTTCTTTTGGAGTGAAAATGTTTTGGAAGTAGGCAACAGTTAAGGCTGTGAACATACTAAATGCCACTAAACGCTGTACTTTTGTTTTTCTTCATGGTACTGGGGATTGAACCCTGAGGGTTCTACCTCCTAGTTAAACCCCTGGCCCTTTTTATTTTGTTTTGAAACAGTCTTGCTAGGTTGTTGGTCTTGAACCTGCGATACTACTATCTCAGCCTCCCCAAGTACTGGGATTATAGGCGTGTGCCGCTGCTGCCAGCATAAACACTACACGTGTTGGGGGGGGGCACTGGGGATTGAACCCAGGGGTGTTCTACTTCTAAGCCACACTCCCAGCCCTAGTTTTTTTTTATTTTAAAAGAGGGTCTCACTAAGTTGCAGAGGGCCTTACTAAGTTGCTGAGGCTGGCCATGAACCTGTGATCCTCGATTCTCAGCCTTCCAAGTACTAGGATTACAGGTAAGTGCCACCACGCACAGCTAATGCTACACTTTAAATTATTAATTTTATGTTATGTGACTCTCACCTCAAAAAAATAAAAGGTCCAAAAAAAGGACAAAAAATGATAAAGGTTACAAGAAACGTGGGGTTTAATAGAAAAAAAAACAAATAAGAACACACATTCAAAGGAAACTGTATCAGTCATTTCATCAAATAAAATGGAGCCAGGCGTGGTGGCGCACACCTAAAATCCCAGTACTTGGGTGGCTGAGAAAGGAGGATCACAGGTTCAAGGTCAGCCTCAGCAACTCAGCAAGGCCCTCAGCAACTTAGTGAGATCCTGTTTCAAACTGAAAAAATAAAACAGGGCTTGGGTAAGCTCACAAGTAGAATGTTCCTGGGTTCAACCCCTAATACCATAAAAAAATGTAAATGGTATAAACACCCTAATTAAATCCAGAAATGGTAATATTACATAAAAAAGATAACCATAAGCTGTGTGCATAGCTTTTTAAATATAAAGAAACAAATGGGTTAAAAGTAAAAGGATAGAAAAAGATATCCTGCTAATTCTCTAAAGCCTGAGCTAGGAATGGTGGCGCATGCCTATGATCTCAGTATTTGGGTGGCTGAGACAAGAGGATTGCAGGTTGGAAGCCAGCCTCAGCAATTTAGCCAGGCCCTTAGCAACTTAGCAAGATCCTTTTTCCAAATAAAAAAATAAAATAAAATAGAGTTGAGGATGTAGCTCAGAGGTAAAATGCCCCTGGGTTCAATCTCCAGCACCACACACACAAAAAAAGGGAAATCTGAGCCAGGCATGGAGGCATACACCTGTAATCCCAGTACTTGTGTGGCTAAAACAGACGGATCACACTAGCCTCAGCAACTTAATAGGTCCTCCACAATTTAGTGAAACCCTGTTTCAAATTAAAAAATAAAACAGAGCTGGAGGTGTAGCTCAGAGATAGAATGTCCCTGAGTTCTATCCTCAGCACAACAAAATTAAAAAAGGAAGTCTGACATCAGATACCACTCTAAAAAACTTAAAAAAAGCAAGTTAAATGTAAGGGGAAAATAAAAGTAATGAAGACAGAAGCTGAATTAAAATCAATGAAACCAGTACTTCTGATAATAAGGGCATGTTATATAGAACTTCATTCCAAACCAGGAGTGGTGGCACAAGCCTATAAATCATAGTACTTGGGAGGCTGAGACAGAGGATCAAGGTTCAAGAATAGACTCTCAGCAACCTAGTGAGATTCTCAACAAATTAGGAAGACCCTGTTTCAAAACAAAAATAAAAAAGGGCTAGGGGTGAAGCTCAGAGGTAGACTGCCCCTGGGTTCAATCCTCAGTCTCTCTCTCTCTCTCTCTCTCTCTCTCTCTCTCTCTCTCACACACACACACACACACACACACACACACACAACCACTTTGTGCCAATATGACAATTTAGATTAACAAAGTTCCTTAAAAGACACAAACTACCAAAGCTCCCTAAAGAAGAAACTAAGCTGGGTGTGGTGGCTCAACATAACAGCTAAATTATGGAACCAACCTAGGTGTTCATCAACTGATGAATGGATAAAGTAAATGTGGTATGTACACACAATGGAGTTTTTACTCAGTCATAAAGAACAAAATTATGCCATTTGCAGGAAAATGGATGGCACTAGAGAACATTATGTTAAATGAGATCAGCCAGTCTCAGAAAGTCAAGGTCCAATGTTTTCTGTCATATGTGGAAGTTAGAGAGAAAATAGTAAACAAAAGGGACTTAAGATAAAGCTACTTAGTGAGGTCCTCCACAACTTAGTGAGACTCTGTTTCAAAATAAAGAATATAAAATAGGCTGGGGGTGTTGCTCGGAGATAGAATGCCCCTGGGTTCAATCCTTAGTACCGGAAAAAAAAAAAAAACCCACACTGCAGCAAGTACAATCTATAAAACTTTTTAAGAAATAGATAAAATGAAATTATATCAAAATTTATAATTCTGCTCTTTAAAATGTACTAAGAGAAGGTTAAGCTGGGCATGATGATGCATGCCTATAATCCTAGTACTTGGGAGGATGAAACAGAAGGATCACAGATTCAAGGAAAACCTCAACAACCTAGTGAGACTGTTTCAAAACAAAAAATAGGGTTGGGGGTTTAGCTCAGAGGTAGAATGCCCCTGGCTTCAATCTCCAGTACCACCAAAAAAAAGAAGGAGAGAGAGAGAGAGAAATTTAAGCCTGGTGTGGTGGCACACACCTATAATCCCAGTACTTGGGAGGCTTACAAAGGAAGATCACAGGTTTGAAGCCAGCCTCAGCAATTTAGTGAAACACTGCTTCAAAATAAAAAATAAAATAGGGTTGGGGGTAGAGCTCGGAAGTAGAATGCCCCTGGGTTCAACACTGAGTACAAAAGAGAGAGAGAGAGACAGAGACAGAGAGAGAAATCTCAGAGAAAATGTATGCAAAACATTATCAGAAGTTAGCTGGGCATGTTGGTGCATGTTTGTAATCCCAATACTTGGAAGGCTGAGATAGGAGGATTGCAGGTTCGCAGCCAGCCTCAGCAACTTAGTGAGGCCCTCTGCAACTTAGTGAGATCCTGTTTCAAAATAAAGAATAAAAAATAGGGCTGGGGGTGTAGCTCAGAGGAAGCCCCTGGATTCAATCCCCAGGACCACACACACAAAAAAAAACCCCACATTATCTGAAGTTACCCAAGGGCTGGAAGTATAGCTCAGTAGTAAATGCACACTTAGCATGTGGGAGGGCCTGGGTTCAATCTCCAGCACCACAAATAGAAAACGCAAGCCGGGCGTGGTGGCGCACACTTGTATCTATCTATCTATCTATCTATCTATCTATCTCTCACTCACTCTCTCTCTCTCTCTTTCTCTCTCTCTCAAAGAAGATACATGGATGGCAAATTAAAACCACAATGAGGAACCACCATATATTTATTAGAATGGCTTAAAAAGAAACAAATGACTACACCAAGGATACGGGGTAAATGGAATTTTCATACACTACTAGTAAGAATATAAAATGGTACATTCAATCACCTTGGTAAAGTTTGGCAGTTCCTTAAAAAGTTAATAAACAAACCTATCATATGACCTACTCATTCCATACCTAGGAATTTACTAAAGAGAAAGTGCATGTCTACACAAAGACTTGTACATAGCTTTCTGTGCAATAGTGAAGAACTTAACCCATATATCCATCAAGTGAGTGGATAAACAAACTTTGGTATAAAATGGAATACTAATACCTTAGCAGTAAAAAAGAATGAGTTTTTGGCACATGTAACAATGCAGATAAATCTCAAGATAATTATACCAAGTGACAGAAGCCAAACATAAAAGGATACACAAAATATTACTGTTTATATAAAATTGTGAAAATGCAAACTAATCTATAGTGACAAAAATAATGTAAGTGGTTTCTTATAGATGAGTGGGCTGGGAGGGATTGAGAGAAGAATTACAAAAAGATATACAGAAACTTCTAAGGTAATGGATATGTTTAGTATCTTGACTGTGGTAGTAGTTTCATAGTACATATAAACATATGTCAAAATTTATCACATTCTACACTTTAAACCTGTATCTCAATTATACTTCACAAAAATCTCCTTTTTTATTTTCGTGTGTGTGTGTGTGTGTGTGTGTGTGTGTGTGTATGTGTTATACTGGGAATTGAACCCAGGAGCATTCTCTCTGAGCTACACCCCCAGCCCTATTTTGTTTTTCTTTTGGTTTTTTTTTTTTTTTAGATTTTTGTTTTTGCAGTACTGGGGATTGAATCCAGGGGCATTCTGCCTCCGTGCTCCACCCCCAGTCCTATTTTTTATTCTTTATTTTGAAACAGGGTCTCACTAAGTTGTGGAAAGCCTCACTAAGTTGCTGAGACTGGCAGCGAACCTGTGATCCTCCTGTCTCAGCCTCCCAAGTACTGGGATTGCAAGCCTATGCCACCACGCCTGACTACAAAATCTCTTTTAAAAACACAACTGAGGCCAAGTGTAGTGGCACACACCTGTAATCCCAGTACTTGGGAAGCTAAGACAGGAGGATCACAGATTCAAGACCAGACTCAGCAATTTAGTGAGACTCTGTTTCAAAACGAAAAAAAAGGGCTGAGGGTATAGCTCGGAGATAGAATGCCTGTGCGTTCAACCTTCAGTACAACACACACATATACAACTGAGCCAGATGTGGTAGCACACACCTATAATCCCAGCTACTAAGGAAGCTGAAGCAGGAGGATCCCAAGTTCAAGTCCAGGCTGGGCAACATAGTGAAACCCTGTCTTAAAGAAGGGCTAAAAGCCGGGTGTTGTGGCGCACGCTTGTAATCCCAGCACTTGGGAGGCTGAGACAGGAGGATCCGGGTTCACGGCCAGCCTCAACTACTTAGTGAGGCCCTCTGCAACTTCGTGAGACCCGGTTTCAAAATAAAGTATAAAAAATAGGGCCGGGGGTGTAGCTAGGAGGTAGAATGCCCCTGGATTCAATCCCCAGTACCACAAAAAAAAAAAAAAAAAGAAGGGCTAAGAGCCCAACATGGTGGCGCACGCTTATAATC